>JAQFYG010002371.1:0-15032 GCA_034694325.1 Entomobrya corticalis
CTGCCTTTGCTCTTTTCATGCCCGTCAACAAACCACCAAAGTGCTCATAATAATGCACGAAACACCAGGCATAACAATACTCTCTAATGTTTAGGGTGGGTGGTTACAAGTAGATGTGTTGCGATGATGCGGTGCGGTGGTGATGCCATGAAAGCTGCAAAAAAGCAACAGACACATTCTTCAGTGGTCTCATGTCATACGGTTTAAGCGCCTGTATTGCTTGTCTTGTTTCCTTTTAATACTGTAAACATCATCATTATCGTAGAGAAAGTTCTTTTTAATGTAAAGTTACATTGACTCGTTTGTAAACATTTAATATTGCAAGTTTCGACGGAAAAAGAAAGAACTGCAGATACGTATATCATTATGCTTATAAGATAAAAGAAATCCATGTTAAATATAATATATATATTTATAGTCCTGTATATTATATTTATATAGTGTTATAATGCTTATTGTAATGATAATGCAGTTTTTTTTCGTTTTATATTTGGCATGTGTCTACATGATAGAGCCAAATTATATTTCAGTGCATATTATATTCTGAGTGTATATAAATAAATATAATCAACGGATTTTACTTATTTATTTACCTATTTAATAAATTTGGAAAGATCTGTTTTATTTCACTAAATCATAACTCAACAACAAATGTAATGATATAATTACATGCTTCAATTTTGATGTGCTTAATGAATAAAGTGCATCAGTTTCGGAACCCATTCTTGAAGGCAATTATTTACAATTGTATGAAAAATCAGTAAATACATGATAAGTATATTTATTAACCCTGTCGACATACTGTAGTAAAAATAAACTTTCTTTCTGTATCTTTAACAAATAATGAATAAAACAAATATATGTCACGCAACGCATAAAAGTATATATAAAACAACACTATTTGATTTAGATTCATTTCATTCTATTTTTACATTAAAGACTTTTTACTGGGTGATTAATAATAGATGTAATAGCATGTCTCCGCAAATCACGTTTACTACTATGTGTACACAGCGAACACAAGGACGCAAGAAAGCCTACAAGATGCGTGTTGCCATCATCTTGTACATTTTATTATTATTATTATTATTCTCCATATGTAGCACTTTAATGTATGTAACTATTTCCATTTTTTTGTTAATACAGCCAGACGATGAGTACCCACTTGAATTCCAACAGAGTGTAAAGTTGGAAAAGTCCTGCATTATAAAGGAAAACAAAAGTTGTTGCTCCCTACGATTCCAAAAAGGGCAAAAAGTACACAAAAACACGGTGTACATCCTACATATTATGACATATAACTGTAAAATGTACACATTGCTAAAACTAACAAGCATTGTAAAAGTCTAGTAGTAGCGGTTTAACCACCACCAAGACACGCAGTTTTCCATTTCCCAACAAATATTGATGTTATTTCCATCTAGCACCACTCCTTTTCTTATTCTCGAGATGAAATCAAACAGCGTAGCCAAAAAATATATCTCGCAATTGCTAGCCCGATCTGCGTACCGTTATGTCTGCGCTTTATAGTAATATGCTATTTTGGACTTGGACACTGTGACATACATATGTACTCGAATCTTGCTTTTAGAAAATGGAGTAAGTGGTCGACCGTAATAAACAAACAAGGAAAACGGCTGTTGGTGATCACAAAGCGCAACAACTTTGAGTGTGTAAAGACGAAGGAAGCAATAAGAACAGCGAGCATTGGAGAAGGAAAGAGAACGCATTGCACAAAAAAACCACAAAGTATCTTTTCTGAGAGGCACCAGGCGCACATAATGGATGGTATGTGAGTAGATAGTACGCACAATCTATTTAATTCTTCCACTGAAAAGCATTCTTGAATGTTTGTTACTCTTTCTTCATCTGTAAATAAATTCCTTACAGTAGTCGCGGTCCGTTCTTCTTCTCATTGTTACAGAAGTTGGCTCAGCTTTTATTCATTCTTCTTTTTTAACTATGCATATAGTTTCTTTTATCTTTTATATGACACCAGCTCACTACTGATATGATATTCCAACTTGGCCCTTCATAATATTCCATTACCAAAAAGAATTTCCTTTCTATGTATGCATTTTACAAATAGAATTCACTTGAAGAATAACTTTTTATTCTGCTCTAGGATCTAAAAACTAGAAATTAGCCTGTTTTATTGTGTACTGGCACTGACAAACAGAATTGAAGAACATTTCTAGCACATGAAGAATATTAGATAAAATTGCGTAATTTACTTTATATTCTTGGTTTTTATTGTACATAAATATATCTTAATATACACAAACTCGCATATCTCACCCTTCCCTCAGCTCACGCTTTTATGCTTTAATGTATTTAAGGAGTAAGTAAAAATACAACTAGTCTACTGCGTAAAAAAGTAATGCAACGCAAAATGCAATCCTTTCCTGAATTCCAAAGTTGAGTCCACCAACCGCAGCAAATGCAACTTATTATTATTTTTTGTGCATTTCCTCAAGTCTTAGTTTTTTCTTCCCTTCTTTTTGTAACTTACTGGAGAGCTCACCCTTCTTCGTCTACTACAATTTCTTGATGTTGTATTGTACAACACTAGATATTTTTTGTAAGCTCCTTTGGGCTCATCTTTTGCTGGTTTACAAGAGTTGCTCCATGGAATACATAAAAAAGTAGGATATAAAATAGTTGGTGTCTGTGTACTTTATTCTATATAATGCTACTTAAATCTTCACAAAAAGGAGAAAAAAGAGATACCTCAGTGATCATCATAAAAACTTCACATAAATACACAAGACAGCAATGGAGAGGATATGTGTAGGGAGAAACACCAAGTGTAATGAAAATATGTATAAAAATAAACGTACCCAAGAAACGGTTACATTGCTCTTTTGCACTTCTTGGGTGACCCCACATGCAACAAAAGTTATGAAGGTTTAGAAAAACTCTTTTCATAATATTTTTGAAGGAAGCCTTCAATTCTTTACGAAGCAGTTAAAGCCTTCAACTCAACTGCCTTAACCTTGGCAGATGGTTCGCAAAGCCTTTTGGTTGTTGTTGTTTGTGGTACATAAAATGTATAGACAGCCGGAGAAATGTTTAAGCCTTTGTGTAGCAGACGCCGTGTTTTTTTGCATCGTTTGCTTGACATTGTGCTCTAAAAATGTATTAAAGGAGAAAGGAGGAAAGATAACAATAGACGAAGGAAGTAACGTGTGTGTTGTTTGTGTGCGTACATTCTAGATTTTGAAGTGGTCACATGAGCATTGACACGAGTCTCAAATAACTCATGTTGTAGGATGATGTCCAAAAGTCAGAGAAAAGAATGGTTATTGTCAAAAAACTCGCTTTTATATTTTCAATATGGGTGGCAATGCTCTTAAAGGAAAGAGCGTATCCTTTAAGTACTATGTATTTACCGGCACGTGTGGTTTTAACTGACTATGGCACCAGGCTGCTGGCTTTTTTATCAAGAAATTGCACGGTATTTTTCGTTGAAGTGAGCCGTGCCTTGTTGTGAATGTTACATTGTAATTCCCCTTTCATATTTCAGCACTTATTGTTTACACAATTGCTGTCTGCTAATAATGGAATATTTTTTTGCATTGTTATATAAGTTTATTGCTAGGCTTATATTGCCCCATTTTGGTTAAAAAACGAATAGTGTAGTAATATGAAACGAAGTAATTTTTCTTTAAATCGGTACTACTGACACCTTACATTTGTTGAAAAGGAGAAAAGCTCCATAGAATGTAGATAGACTTCTTTTTGTGTACTAACAAAATTTATTAATCCATACTGTATACCGGACGAACACAAAATATTTGGAAAGGGAAAAGGACGTTCTCACCGAAAAGTCCCTGTTGGTTTTCTAGCCACCACACTTATTCAGCAGAAATAGTCAATGAATTTCAAAGTCGATTTTCACAAATTCGGTGTGTATTTACAAAGCATTTATCCCTGATATACTCGTATCGCATTTACTCGTCCAGTACTATAATCAGTGTGCTGAGTGCCAGGATATATATTGGTACAATTGTTAGTCGTCTTGTTGTCTAGTGTTGGAGATACTTTTGCCTTACCACCACTATGATGATGCGGTTCTGCAGTAGCAGCAGCGATGGCAGTTTGGATATTCTGCTCTAATAGCGCTTTCTCAACAAGAAATACGGCCCCAAGAGTTGTTTCTAAAGTGGAAGGAAGCACATTAAAATGAACATTAGCTTTTGCACTTTCTGCCCATCTGCCTTGTATACGCACACGGACAATGAACGCTCATATAGTCATATAGCCACATTACAAGGACTGTTTTGGGGTACGATTTCTCGTAGTTTTTTAGTAATGATGATGATCATGCTGGCTAACAACAACAACAGTAATAGTTGATGCTGATAGTAGCAGCACACACACACGACATATCAACCCAAATAGATTACATTGAATATCGATGTTGGAAAGTACTATAAGGACATCATTATACTGAAGCAGCGGAGAAGATGTACGACGTATTGAAAAAGGTGTTATAGTCAAGTAATAGCTTAGAGCTTTACTTTCTCCATTATCCTCGTCGTATAGATAGGTTTTTTTCTAGTCGTCGTCTCTGTCTCTGCTCCCTGGATTTCTCATCTCTTCTGAAGGCAGTTTATCCCAAAAGTTCTCAAGCATAATGATCCTATGTGCTAGCCACCACTCCTGTTATATTATACGTACTTACAGCTTCCCTACCAGTATGTTGTATTTTTGCCCTTCTCTTGTTTGCGGAGAAGAGAATGGATAAACGAAAATACTTCAAGTCAGTAGGCCAATGAGGTTAGAAGACAAGCCGTTTATAGTGTTTCCTATCATTTCGACCTGTTTACAAAGTTGTTACGATGTGGCTTGCATATACAACCCGAAAATTCATTCAACATTTCCTGGACATGATCATGTTATTATAGACTATTATACAAGAGTATATTTTATATTTAGGAAAATATCCTATGGATATATTTATATCAATATGTTGTGATGCTACTGACTGCTATCGTGTAGTTCCCATATATGAGTATCTTTTATGTCAATAGTTGATAGGTATTATAATAACAAGGAGTATAATAATATGTAAGCTTGTTTAGCAACATTTTATGTTTAAAGACTTTTGTGTTTTTGTTGTTGTAGGGGTCGTAAATACCTTAGAACTTTACGTTTAGAAATTCCAGAGGAATGAGCGTAAAGGTGTAGGTATATATTTGTGTGGGGTAAACAGCAGATTCTGTTCTGCTAGATTTTGAATAAACATACATAGGTCATAGTCATAGGTGCTGCTACTTATACTTATATAAAAGTCTTACAGTCCTACTACTTTCCTTTTCCCTTCCACATCCGATCATTTCTTCCTGAAACTATCTTTTCCTTCGAGTATGATACACAAACATGAAGATTAGGTATGTGGTTTGGTTTTGACCGACCGACCAGCTGAAAATCTCAAGCGGAAAACTTTTCCGTGTGCTTGCTTACAGACCTTTGATGCCTGTGGGTGATTGGATTTTCCTTTCATGTTTGTGTATTTAACAGCAATGCCATTTTATACAAAAAGTAGCCTACAAACTTAAAGAGGTATGCGCAAATATTATTACGTTTTTACTAGTAGATAAATTTTGTAACCTTTCTGACAAAGAAAACATATTTGGGTAGAATATATTGCATTAAGCGACACAGTTAATGTATCCTTTTAGCGATTCTACGTTAAGTTTACAATTGCAATACAGTCCATCTCCATAAGATATTATGTCTATAAAAATACCACATTAATTTTATAAGACTTTAATTGATCTAAAAAGGAGAACGAGTACTTTTAAACCACTAATAAATAGGTTAGTAGCAAGCCAGAGCAAGGTTTCGTCTCGATCATCTCTTTGATCCGCCAGCAAGGGTAAATGTTTTACGTTTGTCCTTAGATATATTTAGGTAAGCGTACAAAATAAGTACCTCAATCAAGCTAAAAGTAATTTAGCCGGCTTAAAAGAATAGATTGAAAGACAGAATTAAAAGTACATGTGGTGGGAACTATTAGAACAAGCTAAAAAGATAGATAAAGATCAAACAAAATTGCATGAGAGAGTGAGAGCTACTAATGCTATTCATTCATTCATTTCACTCAAGAAGGAGAAAAAATAATGAATGAGGTATAAAATTTGACGGAGGATAGTGTATTGGAACGCAGTTTTAACATGAATTTCGAGCATAATTATCCGGTATTTCACACGAAGTGTAGTAGTTTAGTTTTCTACAAACCAGGCAAGAGAAAATAGTGTTTTAAGAAATAACTGCGTCAGTCTATAGCACACACCATATGTCACATTTTCTAATAGAGTGCAAAAAATTACTATCGTGTTTTGGCCTTTTCCTTTTTGTTTGGAAAAGTGTCCAATGTGAAATACATATTTATGAAGTTCTGTTTTTAGAGGTACAAACAAATAAATGAACTCATGTTCCTGTGCATATCACAATCAAATAATGTGGATTTATGATTAGCTTAATCCTTCTTTACACGTCTATTGCACAAAAGCAGCAAACTCTAGAGTTAAACTGTTTGACAGCCACAAGGTTATAAATTATTCAGCAAGTTACAATAATGTAATAACATTTCATGTTCCAAAGTACCATTAATTTCATCGTCTCAATGCAAAAAATAGCATCCATTAAGTAAGAAAATGAAATGCCTATTATGTAGGTATATAGGTTTTAGTTTACACATATAAATTCCAAACATGCACAATCTCCAGTCAGTTTGGAGAAAGAGATGGTCCAGTAGATAAAGGCCCGTATGCACGAATATGTACGACATTATGATAATAATGCGTGCTTACACAACAACAGCACATATCACATGATCCATTAAGAAGTTTCAACTTTTAAGCCAAACTTCTTTCACAAAAACTGACATTTTGTTAACTAGACTAGAGTAACTAGTATTGCTGTATCTGTGCAACATCAATGCATAACAGAATACATAAAAACAAATGAAGTTCTCGCAATCTGTGTGTACAATATGCAGTTGATGTATATTTAAAAGTAGCACCTACCATAAATAAACAAATATATCAGCGTTTTCCGCAATAGGTTTTCTCAAACCTGCTACTATTACTATATCTATAGCGCTTCAATAACCAGAGCTGCAGGAATGATATTGTGCCCAATAAAGGTAGTAATGACCATAATGGCGTGTCTAAAACCGTGCTGTGCGGTTCTGTTGAGCTTTCATGATATTACAGGAATTTGCATCAGGGAAAGTGGATGACGTGACCCAATTTAATTTTGAACGAGAAAAGTCTACAACAACGAGCTGTTGTTGTAGTTCTGGAGTAGCGTCGAGAGTGGCTAAATAATAATGCGTACTTCCAGACAACAGAACGGTTTAGCGTAGCAAGAGTTTCAGGAAGAACATGCCACGAAGTTTTCAAAGTTTCACCTTGCTACTGCAACAGTCAGTTGTTGGATCCAGAGACGAACGGCAGTAACAGCATTCATTTGTTCGCAATTAATACTATTAGCTATTTAACCAATTATATAGCAGTGTTTGGTATGTTTTGGGTTGGGCTTTGCAAAATGAAAATCCTTTCTCGCTTTAGGCATAAACTTTATCCTTTTATTTCGACTGCAGTAATAGAAACAGTCACTAAGACAGGTACTAGCAGTGATTTAAATGGAGTTTTCGCGACGTATTTATGCCTTAGATCCTCTCCAGAGTCCCAAACCCCTTTTTTGAACTTGCCCACCTGCCTTGTTTATATCAATAGCACTAGCAGTCCCTGCTCTTGAGATTTGAGCAACAGTGGCATTAGCATCAACAAAGCAGTCAAACTGCAGGCTGCAGTGTTTTTTTGCTGTCACACAACACAGAGCGACTTAAAAGAGGAAACTATCGCACTTATTTATAGGAAATTTCAACTACTAACTAAGCCAAAACTGATTCAACAGCCTATAAGTTTGCTGCTGCTGTAACCTATGCAGATATTTTACTTTATCTCTACTTCCTTGTGTTTCAGTACTACCTCTGTGCTAGTTTACCTTTTAAAAAGGAGAGAAAGATAGGGACGGGGAAATCAGGTTAGCTTGTATTTATTTGTGGGTAAACTTGGTGGAGGGAAATCCCTTGAGAATTTTTGCTCTAGATATATCCACGTTAACAGGTTTGTCACCCTCTGGGATAAAAACATTTGCATATTACCTGCCCCTCTCAACCTGCATATAATATATGTGGGCAGTGGGCACTCCTATCTACTTGTTTTATCCTTCCCAAACAATAGATTTTCTTTTTTAATATTATCACCACTCCGCCCGCATAATGTAGGGATGGTTTAAGCCTATTATTAATTTGCCAGGATAAAGTTTCTTATATTGCATGCGCATAGATAAATACATTTACCTACTTTCGTATTGCAGGCATTTTGCAATCCAAACTATTTTTGCGGTTTTGACAACTATATTGTTACCCACATTATTTTATATGATAAATAGCTTTTAAGATCCCGTTGACACATCTCCAGAGAAAATTCTTTTTTACTGAAGACAAGCATAAAAATCAGGACAAAAGTAAGTTTCATTTGCTGGAATGAAACACCTAAAATGTCTCTATTTCGTTACGGTTGAGTAGAGCAAAACCAAATCCAATACTGTAACAGGATTTACCAGGATGCAACGAAGGAAAAAGACTGCTCGTGTATTAGTTTTCTAGTGTGAGCCAGACGACTGCGAATCAGTTGCAGAAACATACAAAAGTTGTGAAAATGGAAACAAATATACAGACTGAATATTTGGCCGAAGCTGTTATAAAACCATCAATGCTGTTTTATACGGATAGATGAGTATTTCTAGAAATGCCTAGACCACCACTGTTTACTTTTGTTACTTGACTGAAAGGATGTTTTTCTTGGGTAGGATCAACATTTCATTGATACCACCGGACCAATGTTATTGATATGGTGGGTTGAGTACACACACCTATTTACCTACGGCAGCGTAAAATGTATTTATTTGCTAGCCCTTCATCGACGGACTTGAAAATGTAAACCTTTTTTACTAAGCTTACGTACGTGTGTGTGTATTCCTTACATGTCGCTGAAAGAATCTTTTTGCAGTCAACGCACCAAAAGGAAAACAATGAAAATAGAGAAAGAAAACTGCCATTTTCACATTCGGCTTATATAAAAAGCCTCACAAATTCTCGGGTACTGAAGAATGGTGCAAAAGCATCCCACCGCTACTGCTTCTGATACTACCGTGAGTCTTCACGCTGTACGCACACCCTTTTTTAAAGTTTAATGAGACGACTATAAGTTATGGGTTCATAACATACATATACGCCGGAATAGATGGAACCAACCCGGAATCCCAAATCAGTCAAAATCTAGCAAAATCCCAGTTCCGTTTACTTTCGCTTTAGTCTTCCTCTTCTTATTTCGTCAGCTAAAATATTTTACTCTTATCTCTTTTGTGTTACCACCTTTCACTTACATTTACAAGCTAAGAAAAGAAACCTTGAGCAAAAAACATAACACTGCCATGTTATAAAGAAAATAAAACGAAAATGGCAATTTAATCCATGTTTCGTAATACTTTTATTCACGTTATGTTCACGCATACATTTTTACGTCGTGCACATCAGCTCAATGAAAATCTCTGAAGACGAGATTGCAAATATTCACTTGGAACCTGGTATAAAACGTCCATTTATATTCTAGCAGCAATGTACATGATGGCTGGTAACTGTTGAATAATTTTGTTTAAGTGGCTTACTTGTCATTTTTGAACTTGATACTAACAATGCAAAATACAAAATACTATCAGCAATCTTTCTGTCGCATGTCATGCAGCAGCTCCTTTCTTTTGGGAATTTGAGGGCGCTTTGTCCAGTCGTGTAATTATGAAATGGCTATTTTCTCTCAAGCGTGCATAAATCTTTATCAAATTATTTCAAATGGGAAGGTTATCAGTTACACCTTAATCTAAATAGCTTATCTGTTTTTGCGTTCTTTGAGTTTGAGTTCACTCCGGTAGTCATAAATCTAGCAATTTAAATACCTAGTTAATTTTGAACACAAAGTAGTTTCCTTTGCTTATATTAAACGGAGCCGCAAACCACACCTGCATGCAAAAGATTCGTTAGTTTTTCCCTGCAGTACAAAAATATTCATAATCATGTGTTTCATTTCTTTTAGTTTATCTTTTACAAGCTGTTTTGAAGCTTATGTGACATTTTCTAATTTAATACTTGGTATATTTATTTATTACTAAACTAAACACATTGTTGAAATACATATTCATTTTTTACGTATATATGTTGGCAAAACAAACTTGTATTCGAATATTTCCGCAATAGTGGCGTCCTTGTCAATTTCAGAGAAAGGAGTAAAGCATGTTTACCTATCCAATCGAACGGCCAACCATCAACCATCATTGTCGTACGACTGGAAAAGCAACAAAACACCAAAATACGGATATGGAACTATAGAAGAAATAAAGTTGAAAACACTATTTTTGTTTTTAGTGGAAAAGTAGATTTTCAGCGAAATGTCTAGACTTCAGTAGAAAATAGCGAGCAAAACGGAAACATATACTATGATGATACCATTAGCCAAAATTGAATAAAGAACGTTTTTCCATCAAATAGGCCGAAAAAACCCGTGCCTACAAAAACCAAAATCTAAGTAAATTTCATGTAACAACAACAGCGTGAGCAGGCACTCTCATACTTATACCCAGTAAACCCTCGTCATCTAATTCATTTTCCATTTATTTTCTTTTGTAGGTTATTCGGTATAAAAAGGTTGGTTGCGAATATCACATGTGTGCTTTTTGAAATGAAGTGCACAGCCAAACATAGATAAAATGTTGAAATTGGTAAAGTTTTTGTGGCATACATGCACACTTATGGATCAAGTATCCAGTTACATTTAGAAAGAGCGTTACATTTTATATATTTCCCTGAGCGCCAAAAATAGCCCAAGTGTCTTTTTACCTCCCCTTACGTCCCTAATTTTTACTGGTCAACTATTTTACACATAGCTTTTTCGTCGTACTTGCCAATCTAAAAACTTAATTTAAAGCTTGGTATTAGTTACACATAGAATATTATGTAGAAATGGATCCCGCGCCATGAAAATTGCAACATTAACCGACATCCATACGCATTCCGTTGCTTGGAATATATTGGATTCTCATGGAATTTACGCGCACATAAATAAATTTCTCGTATCAATGTACTTATTCTTTCGAGTTATCCTTCCACATTCAGACTAAACCATAATTCTGAATGGTTCATATAAATTTGGCTATAAGGTAAATAGATAGGCCAGGTTTGGTACAAGGACGGCACAATTGGTTAGTTAGCAAGCTAGCTTAGTGCTTTGCAGCTAGAAAGACTAAAGCCGTCTTGATAATATTCTAGGTTGCCACTACACTGGTTTCTTGTGTTCTGATTTACGCATTTACTAATAAATAGGCATGTATTTTTTATATGTATTTCACATGCTATTTAGATCGAGTGGTATTGTGTTGCAAATCTAACTGCACATGAGAAGCAGCACTATATACTACTCAACAGTTTTCCTTTGCCCTCACTCCTTGTAAAGTAATATGCCATCCACCTTTTACCATGTGTGTTGTTACGTTATTTTTATCGTCTCTTTCATGTGAGTGCTACTTATGTGCTCCACGCTCTCTGAGTTGCGGTTGGAATTGACAGTAACGGTTGAAAAGGGCACGCTACATGTTTTCCTTTCGAATCTAGTTGCATAAACGTGGTTTTCTATCAGTTTTGTGCCTATGCATGAGTCAAAATGTGTGTTTTTTCTTTTTATTTGGAATGACCTCGTAGCCCATAGACGCCATTCTTCCTAGAGCAGAGTTTGCTCACGTACATGTATTTTGGTTTCCCAAGTTCGTATTGCATTGCGGTAGTAAAGGAGTGTTTTAGTGCGGACTTAACTACTACGAAACATGAGAATGCAGTGATGCATACATACGTTCATACATCAATGCTACACTGTTCAAACCGTAGTAGTTTTATTGTATAGTGCAAAAACCTAATTCAACAAGACTGTAATTTACTCAATCGAGACTAAAAGCTATGGAGAAAGAGAGAGAGAAAGGATTGGATTAGATCTGCAAAAATTCTAGCAAGTGGATTCCTTTGTTTATATGTATTATTATGTATATTATGGGTATATTCATGCATATGCCATTTTCTTTTGCTTACCAAAATTGCTATTTTAGCTATGTGGAATGTATGAGTACGTAAGTGAGAATAGCCACTGGTAATGTGGAAGTAGACTTGGTATAAAAACTGTTACCTCTACGAAAAGATCTTTTCTACTCTTTCGCTAACTCATCGTCAGTTGAATGGTTGGATCACCGCGACTATATATGCTGTGAGGTTATATTCGCTGGCACAATTCATATGCATCTGTTTTGCCAAAGCTTTCCATATAATGGATTTCAGGGATACTTCCAAAGACTATCAACACTCACGACAGCTTTTCCCTACTTTCCTTTTCTTACATTCATGCAAAACTGAAAACTATGTTTACGTAGGTAACTTTTATATAGGCATGTTTGTAGCTTGTAGCTGCTTTTCTGCGGCTTTTCACCATTCGTGTATTTTGAAGTTCTTGCAAAATTTACACATACTATATTTTTGTATTCATTCATTCCTATTTTCTAAAAAGGCAGAAGGATGACGAAGTAAAAGCTACAATATTTGCATTTTACTATATTGTACCAAAGTATTTTTACAGTTATTCTGTGCTTTGTCGTCATATGTTATTCTTTTTCTTTCTCTTGAATAGCTTACCATATAGACACACTTCACTCAACTCACACAACTCCCTGCAGATCGATGAAACATTTTACTACTACCCCTATACTCCGTAACCAGAAAGGAGAACTACAATCACAAGAGTAAAGTGAGCGTTGTAAATAAATGCTTTGTCAGATTCCGCGCTGTCCCATTCACCATTTACCACGCTCTTACTCGTAAAATTCACAAGCAAAAGTGTATATCACACGTTTTAAATTATCTATATTCAGAAGTCAAAGAATATATTATGTATGTATATTATGCATCTTTGTTTTATGTTCTGCAAATTGTACGAGAGATTGTTTACTTGTTTATAGGTACATGTATTATTTCATGTTGCTAAAACGAAAGTAATCCGGAACCAAAAAATATCTTTTGACAAAATGCATTCACACTTTTTTATACTTACTATAGTGTACTACCAACTGCCTATTGTGTGTGCATTAAATAAATAGGCAAAATTCTCATTCTCATGTTAAGGCGCAAAACGGAGACAAATGATATTATGCCTGTTTCACGTTTATATCAAATTCTCACAATGGTGTTAAATCAAACACCGGAAACTAAAAGCTGCTGCAGTTGGCTTGGCTGATTCATTTTCTATCTCGACAAAACGATACTTGCATTCGCTCCATTGAGTTCAATATTTACATAATATTGTATCTAGAAACATTCCTATAAATCTTTTATATATTTCGAATTATTTGTAGATTTCCAAGAAAAGAATTTAGTAGTGTTTTTCAAGAGAATCGGACTAAGAAAGAATATATCGTTTTACTCCATGTATTGTAAATACACAGAAAAGAACCAATTTCTTTTGAAAAAGAAAAATAATTTTGTAAAAAAGTTGAGTAACATGAGCTTGATGAACAGAAGCACGAGCAAAACACGGTATACTACATTTAACGTAAAAACTTCAAGGTACATTTTGAATATGACCAACATCATCATCATTATTATATAGATAGAAGGGTGAGGAAAAACGAATGAAGGCAGAAAGTGAGAATGTAAAGTAAGTAAACAAATAAGAGAAAAAGGCAAAAAAAGTCCCTGGTTTATCCTCTTTTCACAAAATTGTGTGTGAAACTCCGGAAAGGACATTCGCAAATGAGTTTTCATCTGAGAAGAATGAAAGAATGTGTGCAATGCAATGTCGATTTCGATACTCCACTTTTTACTGCGTACACACGATGATCTAGGTACTTTTTTCCTACTTTTTCTCAACAACTTTTCCTTGTTGAAAACCCAACTTCTTGGGTTGCGTTATAGTAGTTGTTATACACTTCTCTATTGCTGCTTTAAAAACTACAGATCCAACTTGGATGAAGCAACCTTCACTTTTCGTTATATCGATACCACCACTGCTTCGTTTGACTTTTCTCCTACGCGTTTTGTACTAAACTTGTGCATAAAGCACCATTCCTGGTGTGTCTATTGTGACTATGCCATGCCACGTTTTACTTGGTGTCAGGCATGGCTCTGGGTTTTAAAGCGGGCTGGGTAGACCCATTTTAACCCGGGTTTTAACATACCCACTTCGAAGCTTCTAGAATGAGTTTTAATGAGTAGGCGGGTTTTACCATTGTTATATTTAAAAACAAAAGCGCGCGCTTTCTATGGGTGTATTTAAATGCATATATTTTTTAAATTGCCCAATAAAGCCCACGTGCCCATTATAACCCGTTTAACCCGTTAAAACCCTTACCCACGGGTTTAGCCATGCCTGCTTGGTGTGTAAATCCCCGAATATATAAATATTTTCGAACGAGGAAGTTGTTGAAGAAAACGAAAAGAGGCGCAGAGGCACTTCGGATTCCTCTGTACACTATACATTTACCAACGTATAGTCATAGTATCTCTTCACACAGATTGAAAAGGGAAATCTCCTTAGAAGGACGAGAAGTAAAGAGAGAACCAGAAAGGTGGATTTCGGGTTTCAAAGTTTATCAGGCCAGGCTATTTTAAACTATGACTGCATAAAAAACCCCAAATGAAACTAGCATTACAAAAAACTACGAGATTTTCTCTTCCATCTTCAATTAATTTCATTTGGGGTTTTTTATGCAGTCATATTAAATTTTAATCCTCAAAATGCCCCAATTTACACTGAAATTTGCATTAAAATAGTGCATTTTGTAGGTTGCTACCATGCAACTACAAAATGTTCAATGCACTTTCCCCATCCCTAAACCGGTGCATACAAGTAGCGGTGAAATGTAAT
>JAQFYG010002372.1:0-15031 GCA_034694325.1 Entomobrya corticalis
AATTTTAATTATATACAATTATAGTAATATTTAACTTAATGTTTGAGTCAAAAAAGCAAATGTAAAGTTCTGACTTTTATATTTTTGACTATAAATACCCCAATCGATCTTTAAATAGTGAAAAGTTAGAAAATCTGAGAATCCGAGATGGGATATTTGTTACTGGCCTTTTATCATTAAGAAAATTAGCAAGATTATTATTAGCTCCTAAGCTGGGTAATGCAAGTTTAATAAACATTAATAATTCATCTGTTAAAACGAACATAAGCAGTAATAGAGCAAATGTAAAAAACAGACATCGTCTATAAAGGTACTAATCTCTAAGTTTTTTTGTTAACTGTGAACATTTAATGATGTATTTACAGGAAGCTTTTGTTTTTGGCAATTTGCGAGAATTTAGAATAATTAAGGTTAATATTACTAAGATCAGCAGAAAATATATTAACAAATTTTTATTCGACTCACGATTAACACTAGAAATGGTAGAACTGAGGGGAAGTGACGTCAGAAAACAAATTCAAGCTAGGGGTTTCCCCAAATATATCTTTTGGTTAAGCAAAGAGCTTGAGATATTAATCCCATTTAAAATAAGTTGATCTTCATTTTTGTGCTAGATTCCCAAATATACGGTATATGTCATATGATGAAAGCCAGAGACAATTTAATGATATTAGGCCATTACTCCTTTGTAGAAAATTAGTAGATATTAACATTTCAATTATAATACCAGCGACTACTAGCATTTTTAGTTTATTTGATCTAACATATGGACTGTCTAGTTTACGAAAAGCAAATATAACTTTAATATTTCCCAGTCGCAATTGCAATGATGAAAGCAAGTATTTAGTAGGTTTGGAAAAGTTACCGAGAAAAGTTGTTAAAAATTTAACAGTTATTAGTGACTGTACTTTAATTGCTTAATGTTTTAACACCATTTATGGCCAAATTGTCCTTCAAATCAAACTTGGTCAGTATTTTATGATAATAGAGATAAACCCAAATTATTGAAGAACTAAATATTATAATAAATCGTTGAAATATGCTTGAACAATTATTCCAAATCCAATATGGAACGGTAGAACAGATTTAAAAAATCGATAAAATGCATGTCAAATTGTCAAATAAAACTTTTTTTAAATTCAAAACAACAGTGCAGTCTCTCTATATTTGCACACAAGGAGAAAGACAAATTAAGCAATTATAGAGACAGCAATATTAAAGAGAACTTCATAATTTGGTAATTATAACGGTGCTTATATTTATGTTCGCATATTAAGGAAATTAAAGAGAGGTTTGGTTTAAAGCTCCATAAAGGAATATCAAAGCGTTTCTTTATGAGTTCACCTGTAAAGTATGAAGGTTTTATAAAACTTCATCATGTAAATATTTTGGGTATTATGGTCTTTGGGAGAATATATTGTCGTGGGTTTGCCACCGAATGGGGAGAATATAGACGTTTTTTGCATGATGAAATTAAAAAGGATGCAAATTGTACAGAAAGGGCAACAACATACAAGAAATTATTTATAAGAAATGGAAATTGTAATAATGCAATAATAAAGAAGCAAAATAACACTGCAATGAAAGAGCGGGGAGAAAGTCCACACCTTTATCGAGGTGCAATTATAGCTAAGACCATTATAGAGAGACTGCACCGTACTTACAATTATTCCGCATAAAAGTATGAAGAAATGCAATATTTTAACAATTACAACGCAAACAAACGTGGATTTGCTCAATGTGCATTGTGCACACCGACCAATATTAGTTTTGTTCTGACGTTATTCTACATTAAAGAAAGAGGATGATGAATCCTCTGTGTCAATTTCTTCTGTTTTCTTCTTCATAATTATAGCGGTCGTGATACCTGAACGACTGTAATGCTACTTCAAAATCACTTAAGTCAATTTCACGGGGTAAACGGTTTGAGAATTGAAAATTGCTGTTGTGTTCAACGTTATTACTGTCAAGATTGCTGACCATTGTCACAGAAATTGACGGCTTCATCCTTAATCTAGGGACGATAAAGAAAGTTCTTCTCCAACAAATGTTGTGTTTAGTTCTTCTCCATCAAGCCTCTCTAGTACATATGAGAAGACTGGAAAAGTTTTATTGCTCATTTTAATCCTAAATTTCATCTCTGAAAATTTTTTTATGTACCCGCTGAAACACTTTTCGAGTATTAGCAACACGGACGATATCACCAATAGAAAATTTTGCTTTTCGGCGAGGTAGCCGCTTGATAAGTCGAAAGTACATATTTGAAAATACTTTACCGGCATTTTTCTCGTTTACCTCAATTGGCTTAAACTTATGGGCATGATGGGAAGTGTTGTTTATTTTATTTACAATCTGAGGCAAAACCTCTATTTAACGCTTAGTTTGCTTTAAGCTTAACCATTTATACAATAAAATTTTCACCTTTTTTTACTGCTTTTTTACAAAGTGCAGCTTTTTACAGGGTGCGACTAACATAATGGTGATTATTGCATTTTTTAGTAACTGCTTGAACTTTACTATTTACAAAATCAACCCTAGTCAGTCAGAATCACTGGTGATTTTCTCGAGCTATTTTTGTCCACCTTTGCTCATAAATTTTAATGCTTTCTCCATCGCATTGCTGTGTCATCTGATGTTTTTTTCTTCATCCCGTAAAGTAATATAAACTTACTAAATTCATCAAATACTAACAAAACCCTACTGTAGTTTCTATTATGCCACGCCTCCGCTGTCATTTGTATCAAATCGGAGCAGAAAATACTGTGTGGCTTATGAATAATAATAGCTGGTCGTTTGTAGTTTTTTCTGGTTAATTTATGTTTGGAAAAAGCATCAATTTAAGTTTAAAGTTTCTCCAAAGCTCTCAAATCAAACTTTCTTCTTGATTAAGCATAAGCTGATTGTGACCCCAAAGATGCCTCATCATGTAAATTTAACCAAATGCGTTCTGCTACTGCATCTGATAAAACAGGTTTAGCTTTCTTTTGTTGTTTTGCTTTCATTGCAACGATTAAACTTTTGTTGCTTTGAAATTTGTTTCTGTACTTTTGGAGCAAAAAGTTCTATTGGAATTTCAAGTCTTACAGCCAAGTCAAAAAATAACGCAAAGTTCTCCGGAGGAGTGCCTTTAGTAATTACAGCGCATGCACAATATTCTAATATATTTCACAATGAAGTAAATTCTGCTACTTGACAGGTCACATGTCCAACAATATTCCATTTCACTTTTCTCGCAGCGAAATGCGTCAATAAAGCCTTGATTTTTTAACTTTCCGTTTTGGATAATTTTCTAATTTGTCAACTACTTTGTACTTTAAAAGCATACATTTTTCAAAAATTTCTCTAAAAACTAAATAGTAAATGTTCATTTTAGCATGATTCGATGACATGTTCTATTGGCCAACTAACCAATCGAAACAAGGCAAACAAAACTACAGTGCAAACGAGTCTGTGATTCTTATAAAACACTTCTGTTGCCTTTTTTAAATTTTTCAGTCTTCCTATATTTCTAAACGTTTTGCTATCTCTTACGAGTGTGAGGCAATTGCAGGCGTCTATGCATGCTAAAATTGACCTTAGCTGATCTGGTGTCGCGGAAAGAATAATTCTTTTGTATCGTTTCTCTGAGCTTTTGACAAGTTTCAATAAACAATTTTTCTGCGCCGTCTACAGGAATTACAAAATCACGATATCTTAATCGTTCATCAGTCTTTGGATGCAATGATGTGAAAAATAAATTGTAGCGGCCTTTTTGTGTACATTTTTATACGATTTAAAGAGAAATTCGTGATTTTGGGGATCTAAATTTCTGAGAAAAATACTTATCTGCTGTTAGTGAAAACTGCTTAATTAAACATAGTAATGTGTGTTTAAATTCATAAAGCGTAAGTTTTTATCATGGTAAAATTGAGAAATAAATATTATTGTAATTTTATGATGATGCGACCGGTTTAAAATACTCACCATTGTACTTATTTTCTGAGCCAGTCGCCGGCATTAACTGATCATCGAGAATAAGCAGTGTACTCACATCTTCCTGTAGTTTCTGTTCCATTTCACCTTGCATATATATATATATTATTGCATCATATTTTTGCTGAGTACTTTTGAATATATCTTGAAAGTCCTTATACCAATATGCAATTTTGTCGTGCTTTTCTTTATAAACTTTTTGCCAGCGTCAGAAATTGCAACACACTGCATTTTAGTGTGTAGTTCTAGACTCAAATCACAAGGCCCAAAATATTCTATTTTGTTCTAGATATTTCCCACGATGTTTTTTACAGAAAATGGGAGTTATTATTTTGTTCTCTATGCTCCGAGAGAAACGAAAATGATCAGCAGATACTTGGCTCCTATTGCTCTTACGATATTTTTCCCACGATGGATCTGAATGTATGTAAAATACGATACTCTCTCCGAATATAATTTTTCTCTTAGTTTTTTTTCCATTTTCATAATAAAACTCTTCAAGCATTATTTATGATGGTGCAATGCGTTATACAGAATCATATCCTATAGGCCGAGATACATTTTTATTAACCTAAATGCGATTTTGGTCAGAAATGCTTAGCAGATGCTTTTGGCGAGTTGCCAACTTTATACCTGATGCTGTATTCTCAATTGAAGTGTAATTAAAGCATCCGTTGTCCAATCCATTATATAAATCTCTGTATTTTTTATGTGTAACAATGCATTTTCTTATGCCTTTACATATATTTGAGGTACAGTTTGGGCAAATTTTGTCACGTATATAGTTAGAACAGTCTGGATTAATTTCTAGAATCGACAAACACTTTGAAAGTAATGCAATATATTTACGAATAAAAAACGCTTCAAACTTTAACAGCAACGGCTCAAACTCGCATGATGCATCGTATAAGCAATGGTTTTTCGGAACAGTACTAAAATCTCTTATATCATGTAGGGTTTTTAGCTTATCATATAAGTTTAACACATGAGGAAGCTTACAGATTATAGCATCTGTTTCAATATAAGCAATCTTTAATTGTGGAAATGTGCGCCGTAGGTAGTTATATACTATATTGTATAAGATTAATTTGAAGAACAGAAATATGTGATACGCAATAAGTTTATTACAAAAAGCTAAGCCTTTTTTACTTTCATGAGATATTAGTGCTTTGTTTGGACCTAATGATGCTGCGTCAACAAAGTTGGTTTTGCAAAGAAGCCTATCCGCCTGTTTTTGAGTAGAGCATACTGTTATTTTCGAATTGTGCTGATGTTGGCAAAGTTTTCCTATTGCTGAATTACCAATGGATTTTATTATGTTTGCATAAAAACTATTTTTTGCATATTTTCTATATATATGAGACATATGTGGCTTCAGTTTATAAGACATAATTTCAGATATACCAACTTACACCATTCCAAGGGACAAACAAAGTTTCAAGTTATGATGCAGCAGCCAGATGTCTGTTTTGTCCGTGAGTGATAAATCGACTCTATGTACAGATATGTTATCAAACCCACGCAAAACTTTATTAACATTATCATATATATTATTCAGAGACGTATACTTTACAGGTTGTCTAGAACATGACTTTGGTCTGCATAAAGCCCACCACAAAATCGGCAAATTCCAAACTGTTTCTTTTTCTTTACTCCGAAAAAAGTAGATGTGTCATACATTGTCACAAAATGCAACGACGCAGTACATTGCTTTCTTTTTTTTCTTAGTAGGTACCGTACGAGAAGCAATAATGTTACATGGTTTTCCATAAGCACTTTATTCAATCTTATAGGTATAACGGTACCAGATTTGCTATAATATCGGTATACAGATACGGACAAGCCATTTTGGAGTTCAATTGGCACATATAGACTTAAGTCATTGCCATAGTTTTTATTTCCCAATGAGAACGGTTTAACATGTAAATAAGCATCCCAAAACATTTGTGATTCTAATCGCCGCTTTAAAGCCTGCTTCTCGATCCCTCTTGCCTCTCTGTATGTATGTCCTTTTGAATTTTTTATATCATTTATGAATAGACCCATTTCTACACTATACAAACAGCAGCTACCGTTTCTTGTTTTACAGTTCAGCAGTCCTTTTTTATGATGAAGAGCTTCAGGAATAGGAATGAAGGCGAGTGCTTTTATGGGAGTATATTTTATTGTGGTAATTGAAATGTTTAAAATTAAAATTAACACCAAACCACTAATCTGATTTGCTAATATTTGAGTCAGCGCTTCAACATAAGTAGCACAGCTATTTATTGTATCATTTATTGTTTCAGTTCATCAATTATTAGTTCTTGTATTTCTCCAACGGCGTCGTCTATATATGGAATGTCTGTTTTAAAAATGTAAAAATATGCAGCAATTTGATCTGAGAAACTCTGGTCTGTTTTAGTATAAAATATCTCACCATCTCTATTTTTGGCTCAACAATTTCCCTTATGCCTTGTCCGACTTGGTTAAATTTTGTTCTGGAAATGCAGTTATGTAAATCCTTTATAAAGTAGGTTTTTGCACAAAAAACGCATTGGTGTTTGGAATAGAGATGATCGCATAATTCATCTACGACGTTAGTTTTAAAATTGCATTTGCTGCATTGAAAATCTTTTTCTACTTTGCGCTTCATTTTAAAGATTAAAAATAAAGATAATTTATTGAGAAATTCCTTTTAAAGACTAAAAAAAGAGTGCTAAATGCTATACTTTTTATTAGTAATTTTCATTTTTTCATGTAGCTTCCAGCGCAGTTGCTGCAGTTGTTTATCAAGAAGAAAAAGCTTTGACAGTATCCCTAGTAGTGAAGAGTGAAATAATGGAAATGCTAAATTGAGTCCGGGTTCCGCGTTCTTCTTATTATCTCAGCAATGATAATTGGAACTTGATTCCGCTCCGAAGACTTTTGTCACGGAAAAAATAAATATGAATGGGTTTGGGACTAATAATCACTAATTTTTTTAATTCGCGCACTCTTGATAGTGTAACGTAAATGCCAGGATCCCGGAACTTGAACCCTTGTAGATTAACGACCACTCTATCCAGCGTGTAAGACTAGGCTCTGAAAGATGTGCGTCCGTAGGCGTTTTGATTGAATAATATGTCACCTTTATTTTACAGTTCATGTGTTCAGTTATGTAGTCCCAGAATATGAAGCTATACGGCACGTTTTAAAATCTGGAAGCTCTTGATTATTTCTGAACAAATGTCACATTCAGCATCTAACTGAGGAGGTAAAGGACGAACAGGAATGTTTTCGTTTTTCAAGTAAAATTCGTTCCAGGACTGAGTTGATCTGTTGCTAAAAAACAAGCTGTCAATAAAACTGTAAAACTCATCATCATTTAAATTATTACTTAATCGTGTAGAAAACATGTCTTAATCTTCCTTTGTCGTTTCATTATCATGCATGCGTTGTAAAAATTTTGTGAACTAGTCATATCCACATTAGTTTTCAACTCTATAGTGTACTGAGCATTTTGTAAAATTGCAAGTGAATCCGGCACCCAGTCATTATAATCTAAACAAGGTGATTAATATAATGCAACGTCTAAAGGATAACAATGCTGTGATTTGTCACCCAGGAAAACTTACCGGTTGCGTGGCCGTTATTTCATTTTTTCGAGCTATTCTCTTACCTAGCATGGTAAATGCATGACATCCACACATATATACCTCATCTATGATAATAAGCGACACATCCTCCAAGCGACTCCTGACCGTTGGATGTATTTTCTCCATCACCATTTCCTTCCAGGTTTGCTTTACATTGTACACCCCTAAGAGACCATTAATAGTCATTGCCTGAAATGGAATTGTTGCAACGGTCACATGACTACATATATAAAATTTAACATGCTTTTGAGTTAACAGCTCTCCCATTTTGTATATTAAATTTGATTTTCCACTTCCAATAAATCCGTCAACAATCATGGTAACATACTCTCCTCCCATCGTTCTGTCAAGTAACTTTTGAAATTGGGTCATGCATTTCTGTTGACAGTCTGTTAATGGTCGGACAAAAAGTCCATACGGAAATATCTTTAAAAATGATTTTTGCTTTACATATTTACCAAAATCCTCATAATACCTAATCTCGCATTTGTATTTGTTTCTTGAGCAATCAAAATTAAAGTTAGTGTCCATTAAACGCATGACTAGTTTGCACTTAGTCCATCCTTCCGTCTTCGACCGTTACAGTTTGTAATCGTAAATAAGACTGAGAGGAAACAAGCTAGATCAGTAATTAAAAGTACAAGATGAAGACAAAGCCCCTCACTTTACATTTAACTATTGATTTGAAAACAAGATTAGCAAATTTGCTCAGCAATAAAATGGAAGGCACTGACAAGAGGAGCGCCAGTAGTTAGTCAGATTGACGATTTAATTGATCCTGGAAAGCAGTTGACTCTCAAATTTACTCCAAAAATATCTGGTGCTAAAAAGCAAGGCGATGAAGATTCTCCTGCATTTTTCACAACACCAAACACAAGAGCAGTTGGTTCGTCATTGTTGATAAAAAGATACTCCAACGGATATCAGGATATCATATATATTTGCAGATTAAAAAATAACCGAAATCCTTCAAGCTTTAAATTTCCTACCGTGCTGGAATCAGTTCTTATATCTCGCATGCTAGAAATTTTAAACAGAATCGAGGAACGTGACGGAGTTGCTTACTTGCCAGAGTATCCCGAGCCATCAAAGTTGGAAGATTTTGAAAGCGATTCGTTCTGGAACGATAAGAATACAATCAAAATATTGCATTTAAATATTCGGCCATACCAGAATTAATTTGGTCAGTTATCTTTTCGCTTGTGGCAAAGTATTCCAACAGAATTTCATAAGCAATACAGAGCTGATCGGGGAATGACACTTTGAAAAGGCTTTCAGGCTTTCATAAACAAAGCAACGTTTAAAAAATAATTTGATGTGCTGAGAGAGTTAAATATTTCAGCCCCCCAAGAATAAACCTGAAATGGCTGTTCCTGCACGCAATAACTAAAGTCTAAGTTGTAGTCCAATCGAGTACAAACAATTGGAATATTCTGACTCTAGTTCTTCGTGTGCTACAGATACTTATTTAATTGAGTTTGAGGATATAAAGATCTTTGTGAACAACTGCTTTTCTGAATTTGGATATCTTTGCGGCCCAAATTTTTGCAAATTTGCATTTCTTCAGTTTTATTTTGGACTGACGGATTTACGGGTGACAAAATCATAGTTACTTACCAACGACACATTTAAAGCTGCTGCATTTTACTTTGGACGGTTATATGCGTGTTAATTTTTTACGGACAACACACGGGTCTTGTTTTTGTGTTTGATATCTACAAATCATTTTTCAAAGAAATACTTGACCTAGTTCATTCTCAAACCCACTTTGAAAAAATTTATTTTTAATATTATATTATGAGTTTGATATATTTTTAATTCCTGGCCTGTCATCTCTCTATTCACTATCAGAGCTAGTGATGAACCTTAACGAGTGTAAAAAACCGTTTCTTAGCCAACCTTGTGACAACCCAAAGCATTTGTTGGAGCGAAGAAGTGCTTGAATGGCGGCACTTTCTACAAAACTGTAATTAAATATCAGACAAAATGGCTGAATCTTTAGAAAGCAAACTTTCTTAAATGTCTGTACATGAGGACAATAAAACTAGCGACAGTTCGGATTGCGATGGTTTCGAGGATATTGAGAAGAGAATTAAAATACTAAAGCAGTATGTTGAGAACAATTTTGTGATTCCTGAACACTTTTGTAAGGAATCATTTTTTATTTTTTACATGAAGCATGGAGGCTGTATATCAGATTCATCTCTACTGAAGAATTCCCGATTCTTTTCAGCCGCTACAACAACATACGAAGCAGTTCCCGGGAATTTCTTTCAAAGAAATTATGGAGTTCAATTTGAATTTAATTATTATCAAAAATTTATTCAGCAAATTCATCAACTGGTCACCCGCTCAAACAAAGCAGATCCGTTTTTAGGAGAATTCATGGCTCAGCTTCACTACAATATGATGCAGCAGTGCAAGGAATGCGTAGCCAATCATTTCAACAATTGTAATACATAAAATTGTGTAAGTAATATAATTATACTTTTTCACAAAACTTTGATAGGGCTTGCTAAAGCGGTTGTACTAACAGTACATAGAGTAAACCATTTATAAATTGGCTAAAATATTTGATTTACGTGAACAAAGATCACAAAATTGTTCAGATTTGACGAATTTGATATTGTCATCAATTGTAAATATGAAAATCTTTAAATTTGTGAACATTTTCTACTTTCATTTATAAGTGAGGATGTCAGTCATTTAGAATTATGTAAATTCATTTTTTATAATTTATGCAGATTACGCGTTAGTTAAGAAGGCGTCATCACCATTTTATTCAAGCCTTTAACATATGATATAAATTAAATTTTTAGTTAACTATGACTTCGGTTTTGATTTCAGCTTATCGCCACAGACAATATTTGAAGATAATGTGTTTTGATTGTTCTACGTGGAAACGGTTTTTAATTTCATTAAATTCTTTGTATGGCAACACTAAATAGCTTAGGCTAGCTTTAAGGTATGATTTAATTGAACTGTTGGTTAAAGTATGAGTTCCGTTTTGACATAAGCTTATCGCCACAGACAATCTTTGGAATCGATGTCTTATAATTATTTGGAATGGCAATATTGTTAAAAATCGTTAGTCTTTGTATGGTGACGCCCTTAATAGCTAAGTCTAGCTTTTTAAGTATGATTCAATTAAACTGTTAGTTAAAGTACGAGTTCCGTTTTGAATTAAGCTTATCTTCACAGAAAATCTTTGGAGATGATGTCTTATAATTATTTGGAATGTAAATATTTTTTAAAATCGTTAAAGTCTTTGAATGGCGACGCCCTTAATAACTAATTCTAGCTTTTTAAGTATGATGTAATTGAACTGTTAGTTACAGTATGAGTTCCCTTCTAAATTAAGCTTATCGCCACAGACAACCTTAGGTGATGATGTCGTTTGATTGTTTGGAGTGAAAACATTTTGCAAAATCACTAAGGTCTTTGTATGGCGACCTCCTTAATAACTAAGTCTAGCTTTTTAAGTATGATTTATTTGAACTGTTGGTTAAAGTATGAGTTCCGTTTTGCATTAAGCTTATCGCCACAGACAACCTTTGGTGATGATGTCGTTTGATTGTTTGGAGTGGAAACATTTTGTAAAATCATTAAATTTTTTGGTTGGGGGCCCCCTAATAACTAAGATATATTTATACGCTAAATTTTGATAGCTAGTTGTGTGAAAGTACGCACGTTTAAAATCATAATAAATTATAAAATACTTATATTTTCAGGTTTTCGAGAACGTAAGCATTTTTGCTGATAAAATGCAGAAAAAGCATTTGTTATTGTTTGAAAATTAGTCCATGTTCATCTCATCTGGTCCGATTCTCCTCCTCGTGTTCTGATTGAATCTCAACCAATTCCGAAAATTCCTTTCTTGCCTTTTCCTTTGCCCAAATCTAAAAAAAGATATAATTTTGAGCGATTCAAAAAGTAAGCTATTCTGTGCGTCTTTCAAATTACATTATCAAGAAACCAACCTCTTTCTTATTTTAAGTCAACTGCGAAAATGTAGTGCAGCTCCTTTTTCCATCCACAACCTGTTGAAAAAGTTTTTTAAATGGAAACTGGTTGTTGTAATTTTTTAAATTCCAGTCCTCATTGTCCCTATCGAACTTGCTGTATCTGACGTGACCTCCTACCGCGTTACCTTATTTTCTCATTATATGACCAAATCTGAGCGTCTGTGTGACTCAGGCTGGTGTTCCAGTGGTTTGCTGTCAGCTTCTCAAGCGCAAACAAAATGTGATGAAAGCATGCGTTGGTCATTCTATAGAATAAAATATATGGAGTGTTCGTAATTAAGTTTCAAGTTTTATAGGTATGGACATTGTACGCTATTTATTATAAATGTTAAGCTTACTTAAAGCAGTAGTCGGTAGTCAGGATGTCTTATTTGATAAGATTGGAAGTAGAAAGTTCAAACTTTTGTAGAATACTGGGGAGAACCACTTGCCGAATCAATTATTAATATTCATGAACCCAAAAACCAAGCCCATACGTAAAGTTATTGACATCAAAATAGTCGACTTTGTCATTGTTAATTGCAAGAAGCCCAGAGTGATTTGGTGATCCGGCCACCAACGGGGTATTCCATGGCACAGATGTAGACCCATTGCCCAGACAAATTTCCCTTATGTCTTCAGGATTAATCATAATTACTCGTTGATTTACGGTGTTTACTCTACTCCAAACACGGTAGGCACCGGCCATTGTTACGACAGTGTTGTTGTTCTTAAATGCAATCCCCGACAAAACGTGACCCTCCTAAAAATGATCATATCCTTCTTTGTCCATTAACACATTTGCTTGGGTATCCGACAAACCATGTGAAGTACGCTGGTTATCCTGCAGAATCAAAATTGAAGTTGAGTACATTTGCTGATAACAAATACGTCACACTAATAATAACTAACACACACTCACACTAACACGCCTCTCTGGTCCGTTATTTGTGATTTTTTCTTCACGCATAGATGGTGGATACGCCTTGAGCTCGTCCGAAAATGGAAATGGTGGCATTGGGACAGGAGTCTTAAGAAAAAAAGATTAAATATGATTTCAACAAACTTTTAAACCAAAATATGATATAAATATTAAACCATTCCTTTTTACTTCACCTGCGTGCTTTTGGCTTTCTCTCGAGCAGTTTTCAGATCCGTCGGTAAAACAATTATTCCGTTTTTCTTTTGAGTTGGTCCATGGTCTTTTGTCATTGCTCGATTGTTTGCAGCAAAATTAAATGCAACAGTATATTTTTGTGGAGTTTTCCCACTATTCGTTTTTCGTGGAGCTTTTCCACTAGTCGTTTTTCGTGGGGTTCTTCCAGTTGTTTTATTACCTGTTGTGGTATCACCTGTTGTGCTATCACCTGTTGTGGTATCACCTGTGGTGGTATCACCTGTTGTGGTATCACCTGTTGTGGTATAATCTGTTGTGGTATCACCTGTTGTGGAATCACCTGTTGTGGTATCACCAGTTGTGATACTACTTGTTGTGATATAGCCTGTTGCGGCAGCAGTAGTGATTGAAGCAGCATCCCCGTTTTTGGAAGGTTTCTGAGTGGCTTTTGGCAAGCCCTGTAAAAATATAAATAAATTTTTAAAAAAAAATAAATCCTAAATATAAAAATATATTGTTGTAGTTTCAATGCCTAATTATTAATTTTGAACTGACCTTCCGTGCAACTTGCTTTTTTCGTACCATTTTGACAGAATTTGTTAAAACTTTTCACAATATTATTTGGTTTTATTATTCTTTTTAAATAACATTTTGTAAAAAAGTATTTTGGCTCCCAACATTCTCAGAGCAAAGAAAGAAACAGACAAAAGTATGATACAGATCCCCACACTGGCAAGCTCTTTAAAGCATAGCAAGGAACGGAGTAAAAATATTTTGTTTTTATTTCTTTCTTGATCATACGAACCCATTAAATCTAAGAACAAAAACAAACAGCATATTGCATGCATAATGAGCACTTTTCCCAGTAACTCACACACATATCACACATATTATGTCATTGTCATCCCACAACACCACCACCCACCACATCTCTTCTCTATTAGTCTTACGCAAGCAACGCAAACAAAGCGCAACAAGATGATGCATAAGAAAAGAAAGGGAACACGCCGCCACCCTAATATCTCTTATCTCGTTTTTTTCTTCATTTTTATATGCTCAAAATAAAAAAGCTTTATGGTTGTATCTGATATTATGCATGCAAACATGCATAAACACACAGAAGAATACATGGACCCCAAAACCACTCGAATTTGGATATTTTTAAATTGCTTGAATAACTTTGTAATCCATAGTAAACGCAAGAATTCAATACTACTACAAAATTTTTGATCATTAAGTTAATGGCTAGTTAACTAAAATCTCTCATTATAAAGCATCAGAATGAATCCAATAGAGACAAAAACTTTATTACAAAAATTTGGACAACATCAAAAATCGAACCTTAGTCTCCTTTGCGAGTGGACGGAATTTTGTTTCGTAGATTTGTGAACCAAAGAGGTAGAATGCCTATTAATTATCTCTTTACTCAGGACTTTCTCGGAAAAACAGTATGTCTGTTCAATGTTCAATGATCACAATGTTCGCTTAAATGCATATTATGTAAACTGCAAATTGGAAGGACTTGCAGTGGTCTATAGTAGCAGGTTTTTTATCTCTCTAAAATCGCTGTACCTACCGACAAGCGCCATCACCTCTAGAGCACGTTGTCCCCTTAACAAATAAAAACTATCTGTTATGTCTTTTAAATTTCATTTGAGCTGCATGTATGAAACATCAATCAATTATAAAACTTTTGCATTATAACATATACTGAAGCTATTCAACTCCATTTTAAAGTGCTACATACTAATTGCGACAAACACGGCTTAAAAGCCTCTAAACCAGAACATGAAATCGACATCTAAAAAATAAGAGAATCTTTTCGATTCCACCCAGAAAGTTTTGTAATGCAAAAACTCTGTCTACTTAATACCACCTAAAACCAAAATCCATGATATCATAAAATAATGTACAGTATCTTTTGGCTATGCACTTATTAAATTTTGAAAAGAAAAGAAAAGTGTTTCCTCAGCTCCAACAAAAGTGCCCACTTCTCGAAGTTCATGGTGAACTCCTGTGAAGATATCTACACCTGGTAGTTGTTCGAGAGATAAGTCAACAGTCTGCATGCTGGCATCATAGCTACGCATAAAATGATCCTTGACCAAAATGGAAATGACTGATGATATGAGCAATATGCATAAAATCTAGCCATTTTGTAATAACGAAAATACTTCAGAAATCGTTTAAAACTGGAATCATTTATGACACTTTTATGACAATAAAAAATTATTATTATTATTTTTTAGTGATTATAAGTGTTGCTTCCTTTACAGAATAAAGCCCATAATATTATAAATTTTTGAGTGAATGAACCCTGA
>JAQFYG010002373.1:0-15028 GCA_034694325.1 Entomobrya corticalis
AAACATGTAGTCTTTAAACTTTTTAAAATTAGAAGTGGATTGATCACCGATAGATTCAATCTATAATCTTATGTTGTAAAAATGATGACGTAGCATTTTAATTGGATTTAGTAGGTTGAGGGTAGATTTTTAAAAAGAAAAATCATTGTAGTGGGGTTGGTCTACACGAAACTACAATTTTACCTTCCTAATCGAATCTTCCCGTCAGCGAAAAGGGGGTTAACTTTCCCCGTCCTGTCTAAAGAGCAGTAGAACAAAAAAAGGAGAAAAATAAGTAGGAAAAAAGGGAGTAAGGCAACATAATCAAATAATGTTTTTCGAAAGTTGAAAAATTACATGAAAAATAGAATAAAATGAGGGATAATGCATTAAACATGACATGCGGCTTGGGTCACTACAATTTTTGGGGTTTTTTACACACTGTAAAAAGGGTTTCGTAACATATGGCTTCAGATTTTTTTTATTGTCCGTTGTATAATAGCAATAACCAATATGATTGTTCACTGCCGGCTTATTGCAGTCTCTGTGTGATGGATTTTGGTCATGGCTCATTTGACAAAACTATACTAGTACAGCCAGCTATAGAATAGCATAACAATGCATTGTTGTTCTGCTGCCGTCTGCTGTTAAACTGAAACGACTATGAAAATGATGATGATGATAATGGTATTCCTCTCGGAAGTCACGTCGATTAGCTATTATCTCCATAAAATACATGCACTTTGCGTATAGGCGTTTTTTATGGGATGCTCACTTCACTCACGCCCATAACGGCCATTTGAAGAGAGCCATCCTTAAATTTTATATTTAATCTGTTGTATCATACCTCCATATACACCACCATCCTATATTTATAGATAGATGGATAGCATAAAGTGAAAGAAAAAAAGGGGGAAATTAGGATGCACCTTTACTTTACAACTTTCCATAACATTCCGTCCAGCACTTTTTTTTCATCTTGTTTGTTTTTTTTCTGCGGCTACTGCATCTTCTCAACAACAAGAAGCAAGTGAAAGTGAAGACTAATGGCTTTGCTCTATTGCCTACGTTTATATTTCCTAATGCAATATGTGTACTCATACATATTCCACCCGTCGTCCACCACCACCACCGCCACACCGTTTCATCTGGTTTTCTGGTGTGGAAATTGTGAGTCGTGAGTCCATGCGGTTATGTAGCTTTCACCCGAGAAACGATTCTCTTGGGTCATTCAAATCACTTTCCTTCAGCTATGCATCCTTCTCTACGATGTACTTTTATCGCCGTGGTGGTTGTTGTTCTGGCAGAGCAACGGTGGTGATGATGGCGGTGACCCCAATAACTATGCCCAAAAATCCTAATCCTATCTCTACTGCTCTGCTTCTACTTTCTCTTCTCTCAAAATCATCCATACACATAAGCTTGTTTACTCGCAGCTTCTAAAGTATATTAGCTATATATATAACTATACAAGATATATAATAATAACCCTTTACTCGTTAGTCTACTCATTTGATACTAGATATTTCACACTATGCCAGTAAGTCTGCTTTGCTCATCCAAAATCCTGTGTTCCGTCTCCGTCTTTACTATTTTTTGTGCTCATCTCAGTTTTCACTTGACAGCGGAGAAAACTCTTCTTACCCTTCCTAGTAATCATGTTCGTTATTGGAGAAAGTTGACTTGACTTGGAGCTTTGCTTTTGCGGCAGACACAGAAATATAGCAAAATTTTCACCATCTTTTCTTTCAAGCTTTTTGCTAGTATTTTAGGCTCTATCCTCTCTCGTCGTATAAATTACTTTAATAACAATTTTCACCACTATTTGTCAACGACAAAATACACACCCAACCCAACCCAACTCAGAACCAATGTCTTGGATATTTTTGCACTAAAAACACAACCACTTTCGTCCTTTTTCTTCCGCATTTTCAATACCATTTCTTTTTTCTTGACGAGTTTCCTTATTTGCATTATCATTTATTACAAAAAATATATTCATAAACCATTTTACCAATAGTATCATAACAACAAAGAACGGTTAACGCAATTTTTTTTATAAATGTCACATACGAACATTTATATTGCCATTACCATAGCAACTGGGATGTAGATTCTTATCATTCCACTCTCATTTTCTCCTTGTCATTATAGATACATTTTTATTTTCCTAAATGATGTTTCAACACTCATTAAATAACTGTTACAGTCGTAGTAGTTTTCAAAAACTGACCGTTTTCCCTAACAATTTCCCAGTCGTTTTCGGTCAAGATAGCTATAATTTTTTCCCCGCTATTTTCATCTTATTCGTTTGTCTTGTTTTAACCATTTCCTAGGATTAGTCATTTTTTTTCTTTAATGGCAGTTTGATTTTGATGATGAGCTTTATGACCATTTTTTGGCTTTATTTTTTATGGCCGTCTACATCAGAATAAAGTATATATAGAATCCGTTTTTGATAGCCACAGAGAAAAAAAAAGTCGACATGATGTATACATTATGTCATTATAATACGAACTGAATATAATATATATATATTTTTAAGGAAAAATAATGTGTGTAATATGAATGCACTAACTGTCTCCTGCCTTTGTGCACTTTTTTCTTCTTCTGCTAACGTCCTTTTTTGTCATTTCATTGTCATCTCATAAACTCTTTTATTTCTCATCCTTGTGATAATATTATCCAGGCAAAATGCTGTAAAGCTAGAGAACATTCTTAGAAAAATGCAGTTTCCCATTTTCCATCTTCTTCTTCGTCGTCCACAGAGAATACCTAATAGAGTCACTTCTTGGAACTTGGAAGAAGCCCGTGTGTCCTTGTGCCGGACCATTTTCTATTTTCATGACTTTCTCTTATTCTCTGAATCCATCGGTTTAGATTAGCCTGTCGGTCTACAAAGTCTGGTCATGAAGTCCAAGTTCCAACTTCCAAGTCCAGTGCATCATAAGAAGAAAAAAGTATAAAAGAATAATGGTAGTAGTATATGGAGCCTTAAAGCCTTTTTCAAATGGGATAGGTATCTCTCCGACCACCGGCATTATTATGACTACCAAAGAGAAAGACAGTAATAAAAATAGTTACCAGTTACCATGGCCATAATATTTCTAGGAAAAATACGCTATAAAAATCGCTTGGGACGGGGAGAGATCTAAGACCGTCTTAGAATTCTCCTTTTCTCCTTATAAAAATAATAACACATCTGACATTTTCCCATGAAATATCGTTTTTAATATTTTTTCATACATTTCTTCACGAACTGGATAGACCGTTCTCCATGTCCCATTTATGGATTCAGTTTTCCGAATGATAAAAAAGAAGACACAAATTTTTTAGCTTTTTGTTATAACTTTGTATATTTTTTGAGTGCTCGTTTTTTTCCATCTGAATAAAAAAGATGCAGATTCTGGATGGGAATGGTGTGCCATTATGAAATACCATGTTTCTCAGTAAGTTACTTTGACAGTTATAAAAAAGGTCAGTTGCGTCGTAATTCGTAATAATAAAGCACACATTTATTTTTTACTTCTTTTTCATCTGTGCCATCATCATTTGATGGTGTCACACATTTTCACAGAATAAAAAACGCATCTTTCATTCATTCATTATTATATTTTTGTATAAAAGCCTTCCAGTTCCAAGTCCAACACTGTTTTTTAAATGTAATGAAAACCAAAGAAAAGACGAGACAAGAAAATGCAAGTTATAATGTTTTGGCGCTGATTTTATTTTATCTAATTAATCATTTTATTTGTTCCTCTGGTGGAAATGTATGAAAGGTTACTGAGTTCTTTTTCATTTCTTTCATTTTCTCCGTCGGCAAGAGAAAGTGCACCCATGAGACATTCACAAGCACAAGCAGTCATCTTTATTATTGATGATGAGATTTTTGCTCAAGGCCCATTAGAAGTGATCTTTTCATCGATAATGTTGTTAATGCTGGCATCATGATTACCAGACGAAACGAATGACTGTAAGCCTACAAAGCATTTTTACCATGTTTTTTCTCTATTGCCTTTAAATACAATATTTAAGGGGAAGGATGATGGGGAATGAACAAGATGATGATAGATATCGTGTCGGTTCTTTTTACCATCCCACTTTTCAAGAGGCGTCTCAGCCAACACACCTCCTCCCCAACTTCACATTCTTCATCTTCTCATCTAACTTGTATGTAAAATGGGGAAAGATACATGAACGTATTTAATGATGATGCAAAAATAGTCCCGTGTTTTTTCTGTTGAGTTAGTTGAATTCTGACCTTTTAAATTGTTTTTGAAGGGGTGCAACGTCGGTATGTTTCCCCAAAAAATCTAGACTACATTTCCAAGCCTTTTAACTTTATTTCAAACGCAAAACGCATTTTTTCAAAAGATTACAGAAAAAAATTGAATACAAGTTGGATGATAAAGGGAAATACCATCTCAGCAGGGTGCCTTTTTTTGGTTGTTGCTCCTTCTTACTCTCTTCCTATCTATCTGCGAATTTGGTAATGGCTTTAAAGTGCTGTGCTTTTCAAAAAAGAAAAACGTTTCTGAATGAATTGATGTTTTCTACTCGTACTCACTTCAATAATAATAATAATGCATATAATTTTTTAGGAAAACATTTCCGTCTTCTTCACGTTTTTCTCTTTTTCTTCTTTTCTAAGATCCTCTCTGAAAAAAAAGTAAAAGTCAGTCTTAGAATATTTTCCACTTGTTCGGGTTCGCACAAAAAGCTGCTGTTTAGTTGGCTGGCTGTGAATTGAACACAAAAAAAAACTTTTCCCGTTAGCATTCCATTGTGGGTGGATGGGAATGACGACGATGATGATGGCTTTTTCCAGAAAAGAATATATACAAAGCTATAAGAAAGTACATTAAAATTGAAAAAAAGAAAGTAAAGTAAGTAGACACACGCAAGTTTTTTAAAAGTTGACGTAATTTATGCGTGAATTTAAGGTAGAAAATATAGTGCTTTACAAAATCAACAAGCAACTTGTTGGCAGAATAGATTATTATTATTATGTTAACTAGACCATCATTTATCGTCATCCTCATCATCGATCGTTTACACACATACATTATTAGAGTTTTGGCTTGTTTGCATTTCCACACGCTCTGTAAACATTTCCATTTTTAATCCACATCTATTCTTTCCAGACATTCATATCATCATAATATCTTATGGGATGGATAGATAGTGATGTTTTTATATACCGGCAGCATTGTAAAATGCAATATAGGTAGTTTATGCGATGAAGATCCAGTCTGTGTATGTGTGTGTGTGTCTGATAACACGATAACTCAAAAAAATACTTGGCTGATTGACACCAAATTTAGTACACAGATACCCTAGGGCAACCTCTGATATGGGATTGAATTTCGGTCCCCTGGGTCAAATCTTTTGGTGTCAGGAGGTCAAAGCTCAAATGTTCGTTTATGTAGCACCGCATTTTTTATTACATAGCTCGATAGAGGAACAAAACTAAGCAACTTTTATGAAGACACTATACGGGTCAATTCATAACTCCTGCGGCGTTGAGGGTCGCAAAGGTCACATGCATTTTAAATTGTCCCTACTACCGGTAGTTGGACATATGGGTGATTACCCCTCTCGTTATTTTATTTACATAACAAAATTTCCAATATTGTGCTAAATGCAAATCAGATAAAAAAAATTACAAACTCATTCGTATGCAGCCAACAAAAAAGCTTTTTCCTCTTCAAAGAGAGCTCGTCAAAGTAAAAAAAGAAGATTTATTTGTGCACGATGAGATGAATTGTTGTTCTGTTTGGTTAAAAGCTTGAAAAGAGAAAATGGCTGAGCCGTGTCGATAATGCACGCTCATGAATGAGTGAACAGTGAGTTTTTAGTGACGTTTCCGTTTCAAGTATTTCGGTTCTGTTCAAAGGAGAAAATAACCTTCAATCAATTTTTCCATTGAAGTTCTCACGTGGATTGGATGAGTAGTTTTTTATGTAGTCAGGAAGGAAACATTTGGCGAGATTATAAATATGCATAAATATCTACAATGGATGCATAATAAAAAGCAACAATTTCAAATTTGCCAATAGTTTTTACGCCTTTAAATTAAGGTGCATTTATATACAAAAGCTTCCAGATATGTAGAAGAGGAAGTAGGTCAAATTCTGCATCTCAGTTTAAAACAGTTCCCGTTTTTGATGTAAAATAAAATCAGAGATGTTTTTAAATTGCATTTTCATCTGTTTTTCTCCCACATTTCATTTTCATTTTCCCTTGACTTTTTATAATTATTCCTCCAGCACACCAAGCCACAAGACCAAGTACTACTTCATCAGTCGAGTTAAATATTTGCACTTCTTTTGCTGCATAGTATACACCAAGGCTTTCTTTTATATCTAAACCATTCCTTGAATCAACTGGATGATGCCTATGACAGTATTGGTGCAAGCTGTAAATTTTCTTTCTGTCTGACTGCGTGTACAACAACTAGTGCAAGGCTGCATGTAGATTTGGCGTAGGAGGAAGGAATGACGCCGTTTGATAAATTTATCGCTCTAACATTACCACTACCAACACCAGAACAAAATGTAGCAAGTACTACTGCTGCTGAGCTGTCCACTTTTTTCTCTCCTCAGCTCAGTGTAATGTACAAAATTATATGCATGCATTTGTACAAGAACCATAGAGAGAAAGTCTTTTGCCAATAAATGATTATACACAGAATTTATATGGAAAGTGTGTAGTAAAAAGTGAAAGCACTTTCCCTTTTACTCCTGTTCTCTATTCCTTCTCTGCTGTTGTTAAATTTCTCCTCATCTCTTTTATCTCATCTCGCATGGTGATAAGGTTGATGATTCTGCTTCGAGTTTTTTGGAGAGAAAATGGAACCACTTATTTTCCAGTTCTTCATCTCATCCTCATTTCACACATCTCCTCTTTGTAAATGAGCGTGTGTGTGTGTGAAGTGCGAGTGTTTGCTCAATGAGATGAGAAGAGATGAACAAGCAGTTGTTATATATAAAATGTACACAGAGAAGAAAGACAGACAAGCGTTTTCTTCGCTCCGTTGAGCATACAACCTTGCTTGGTTTTATGTTAAAAGCTGAGAGCACTGAGCACTGAACACACACATTCTAAATACTAGGATGTTAGTTAGAGGAATCAAGGAAAATTTATAGAAATTTTGTGTGGCGAAGAGAAAATTATGGAGTCGAGTGGATTTGGGGGAAAAGGAGAGAGAGAGCTGTGAAGTTGGAAGTTAAGTATGTGTGATGGGATATGGGATAAAAAATTAATGCATGAAAGTTTAATCATCATCAGAGATGGAGACAAAATGTGTAGGGAAGATTTTTCAAATCTTTGTAATTATCCTTGAGAAATAGGAGTCATTTAGAAAGGGAAGAATAGGTAGTTTTCTTGAAAATTTCCCATTTAATTATGTTTAAATTTAAACCAATTGTTCGCTCACGCACTAAATTACCCCTAAAACTAAATTATTTGCAGTTAGAAAAGTGTTCACAGTATACAATTAAATTTAAATGTGTGCACAGTGCACAGGATTTAGGGACAGAAGTGTAATACACAGCAGTAAATAAAAATGACTTAAAGGAAATGGGTGCAAAAACAGGAGTAATTTGTCTGGTTTTATTTTCTTACGTTGATGATAATGGCACGTTATTTTGTTTTGTTTTTTGTAAAATGACTAGATTTATTCGTGCTCATTGTTTGGTACTTTAGAAGACATTTCTCAAAATTGTAGTTCATTTTATTTTTATGATGACTACTATTTCTGCTACTGCAGTTGGTAATAATGTATAAATTGCTAACTAAAATATTACCATGTTTTTGTTTACATCGTACTTTTGTTAAATCGCATGTAGTTTTTGAAATGCTTATTTATATTTATATCACGAATTGCTATATAAAATAGATTATGGCAAAATTTATGTTAACACAAACAAGTGCAATTGGGTTGCATGGGAAATAGCACGTCTTTTATGTATTTGTATGCAAATATGTCAAGAAATGAGTGAAATTTATTTGTATTGATCTTCAAGCGACAACCGTTTGTATTTATACCATTTATTTATTTAAAATTTATCAGAGTCTAAATTAAACACATTTTCTTATGCCGTTCATTACTTCTTCAAATTTTTCAATTCATACCAATTCATCTACTCGTAAAGTTTCCACTCTCCTTCAATCCCATTTCTATAAAATTGTATGACAATTCATAGTTTTTATACCTTTGCATTTATTATTGTTTGTATAATTGAATATCCCACACATATATACAATCCTTTCAAAAGGGATCACCATTTATCGTTATCGCTATTTCTTCAGGTGCAGCTTAATATAAAAAACATCCATTTTTTCTATATTTTATGTGTGTACCTTTATGATTGTGAACAAACGTTTAATTGAATTACACGGCACATCCTTCACCCCATTACATTATTGTTCCTGATCTGCTCTTTCTCCTCCAAGTGAAAACTATATACATGGAGAAAGTTTTGTAATGGGGAAAATGAGAGTCGGAAAGGATGAAAAAAATATAGGATAAGAGAGCCCTTTTGAAAGACAACCCATAATTTTAAAAGCCCTCTTGTGTATCCTCTCAGCTGCCTGGGTGAAGAGCCCATATAGCACACACGCTGTTTCTTTATACCTCCTCCACCGCATCCAGCACCACCACCTCCACCATTACCACCGGTTTATTTCCAGTTGAAATCCGATTTACAGACTTTTGTTCTCATCTTGATTTTCTCTCGTTATATTTTTTTTCTTCTTTTTTCTTTTCACTTAGTCGTCTCTCGTCTCTCTCCACATCTCTCTGATCCTTTTATATTACTCTTGTTACATCATAATGTTACATAATAGACCACCACACACACACATGCTACCTTTTTTTCTACCTGTGGGGTACTTGGAACTTGGTACTTGGCTATGGTCGCACTTTCCCTGACGACTGGCAATAATAGAAAAGCAAGTTAAAATGAAAGGGGCTATAATTTTCAAGATCGAAGGAATGGGCAAACTTTTGAAATCCTTTTAAATAAAATAAAAAAGGGCTAAACTGCAGACTGGTGAGCAATACCAGCAAACTGCCACCACCACCACCACCACCGCCACCACCTGAAGTATAAAATACAATTTTGGTCTGGAAATGTGATGGAAATTGTTGGTAGAGTTGGGTGGGAGTGGCGGTGGTGGCGTATATAACGTGATGATCATGATGACCAGCAATGAACCCAGTTTTTTCTTCTTTAAAACGAAAATTGAGTATAAAGTTTTGTTGGAATAGTTTTCTCCATTTTGCAAAGAAAAAAAAATATACGATGGGAAAAATCGTGAAAACTGAAGAAAGAGAAAATGTAAGATGACGATGAAAAAGGATGTTTCACGTATACTTTGTATTTGCAAAAAAGATGTATTCTTTGAATAAAAAAAAGTAATTTGGAATGACATTTCCATGAACTTATTGATCCTCCTCCGAAAAAAAGCTCATTTAACATTTTTAAAAGTTATTTCTATTCTCATCATCATCGTCATCATTTACTTTTCTTACATGATTTGAATGCAGGTGTGGTGCATTGCATAATAATAATGAAAGATGACAGAAAAATGTGATAACCTCGTTTCTTTTATCTTTTGACATAATATAAATTCCATACTTCACTTCCAACCTCCAGCAATAAACCTGCATATTATTCACGGAAACGGGAAACGGAAACAGAAAATTACTGAATGAGTTTTCTTTTTTATGCTTTCACTTTTTTTCTTTCATGCATGCATGGTCATTATTAAGATTTCATAGCACCGTTTCATATTTCACATGTGTGAAAATTACTGTGACGAATGAATGGTGTGAGAGGAGAGGGGTAATCATGCAGCAAGTAAAATATTTTATGGGTTAAATCCACACATACTCGGGTTGCATACTTTTGGGTCTTGAGTTTATTTTTACGAACTGGAATTGACGATGGCGACGTTTTTCATTGCATCTAAAATATATCTTAGGTATTTTCATAAAATAATATCTAGGAGTAAAAGTAAAGGTATATCATTTTTTTAATACATTTGCACGGTTTTATATACACCAGTAATAAAACAAAACTTGGTCACTATATACCTTTTTGTTTCTTCTCACAAATTCACACAAGATTTGCAAGAAATTGTGGATTTTTCTGAGTGGTTAATATTTGAGCTGACTACTGGAGCACAGTGTTTTTTATGTGGAAACGTAAGTGCACCGACATGCATGCACATCTCAATGTCTTTTTGACTTTCTTTCGGCAACAAATCTTTAGGGCAACAAATGGTAGTAGATTGTGTAGATTTTTGTTGTGGAGGCGTTACCACTTCTCACCACCCCTTTCTTCTTAAACATAAATAAAGTGTTTTGACCTTTTCCTAGCAGAGTAGTATTTATTTACCCATTTTAAATGTAAAATATGATGAATAATTTGAATAAATAAAAGAATATGCTCGCAAGTCGCATTCTACCATACCTGACCCACACATTTTTTTTAAAGGTTTTAAAGTCACAATTTGTCACTATATTATTTTTTCTTCTAGGCTATGCTTTTACTTTAGTGCTTTCCATTATGCAGTTGTTCGTAGAAAAGGTGTTTATAGAATAAAAATGGCTTCTTTATCCCACTCCTTTCCACTTTCTCTTGGTGATGAAATATTTTTCCTTGAATTATATTCCGTACTTTTACTAAAGAGCGTAATACCTAAGTGTAAATTTAATATACAGACAAGTTATAAAAAAACGCGAATCTCTCCCACTTTCACACCAGCGCATATACTATACACACATGTCATATTTTTTGGAAGAAAAGCGCATTTTTTTGCTTTTTTCTCTCGTATATTTTTTAGGTATACCTTGTTGTTTCGTAGACGTATGACTTGGAAAATGTGCCATAAAATTTACTGCGTCTTAAATCAAAATCATTTCGTCGTCTCTTTCCACTTATATATCTCTTTTTTGGCCTTCTAAAATGGGTTTGCTGACTAGAACTAGATATTATATAGTTTTTTTCTTTGTATTTGCTTTTTGCTAAAAATCTGCTGCAAAATTCATGTTTCTCTTTTCTTTTTTGTACTATCATATTCTTCGCATCTTTTTTGCTTATGACGTATGTATGTTTATATTTTTCTTTATTTTTTTTGTCACACTTTCTCTTTTTTCTTTTCTTTTACAAGAGAAATCGGAGTAATATCCTAGTTTTTTTTCTTTTTTATATGCTACACTCCGCTTTTTTGATTAATCTATTCAGTCATGGATGTTTACTATTGCTTTACATTTTCTTCCTCTCTTTTTTTCTCCTTCGCTAACTCTTTGTTTGCTTTTTATTCACATCATCATCACAATCAACATCATCATCAACTTTTCAGTCAGATGAAAATTATTGCATTTTTTTTCTTACAAAAAAGGCAGATGAGATGTAAAGGAAGGAGGAAAGAACAAATGGAAACTCAGGCTTCTCAAAATTTTCAAATTATTTTGAATGCAAAATATATTAAAGTACTGAGAAGAAAAATTGCTATGATGATTTCAATGATTTTTTGTCTTTTCATTTTCTACAAATATTGAATTTTCTTCATCAGCTACTTTACTCAGCCTCAGGAGAGCTTTATAAAAATTTAAGTTGCCATCTAACTTGAAAAACTTTTATTCTATTTTCACTGTTTAAGTTTTTTTCTCACTTATTTTTTCCCGAAAAAAATATTTTTTTTGTGTGCAGACGCAGACGACTGAAGGCTATTTTTGTTGTGAAAGGCGATAATATGTGGGATGGGAATGGGAAGCCGGATATGTAGAAATGCAACTGTGTCGATGAGAGATAGAGATGGAAAGTGTAAAAAAAATTTCTTTCGTTCAGTCAGTCGTCTCCGTCTCGCTTTTTCTTATGGATTTTATCCATTTTTCCTCTTGATTTCATATTTTTTCTTATGGAATATGTGATAAAGAAAAAAGTTGGTCAAACGGCGAAAAGAACATGATAATATCATATTATTATATTACGTTATGAAAAACGGGTATAATACACATAATAAAAAAAAGTTACAAAAAATATAAAAATAAAATAACTCTAAAGTAAATAAAAAGCGTGACTGCTTTACTTACTCGTATTTTCGCAACCTTGTTGCTAAAAAAAACTAGAATTTTTTTTGTTCTGAGGTTATTGGATGGGATGGACGGTTGAGTGAAAGTGAAGCGGAGAGAAAATAAAAACTATTCCAACAAGAAGATAGTCACCATAGAAGACCAACGCTCTTTTCCCATATCTATATCATATACATACAGTAATATCCTGTTTTTTATTGAAGAGAAAACAGCAAAAAAAAAGTTTTTTTTGAGTGTTTTTATTATTATTATTATGGTACGTACATAGTAGCAAAAGTACGTATTTTATAGTTTTTTCGCACTTTATTCTTCTTCTTCTGCTCTATTTACTTGGCTCCGTTGGCTATGTGCTTTATATATATTTATATTTTATTATTATTGTATTTACTACACAATGTACACATGTGGGATATACAATATAAATAAAAAAGGGTTGAGTTCCAAAACCCAGACTTCAGACAAGTTCCACTATATCTTGCACTTTTTGCTGTTAGGAGAAAGTGTGAAGACACTTGAAAAATGCTATCATTTCTCCGGCGAAGGCTAAAGCCATGTCCGTTTTATAACAATCGCTATAGCCGGCAAACGAGTGAAAGCAACAGACAAAAAGCTGTTGTTGGACAAACAAAATTGTAGAGAAAGCTTAGGCTTGTAAAAGGCTTTGCTATTGTACAGAGCAGAGTACAGGGCTATTAATTACAATTATTACTGTTTTGGAGTTTGTTTGGAGCTCATGCAGATTAACACTAACAATGTCAAATAGATTTTAACTCCCTTGCTCAAGTCTCAAGATCAGAGCAACAATGAATTGGAGTAAAAAAAGTGAAAAAGGGTTGGAAAAAATAAAGGGTTGAGCGTCGTGTGATGAATTTTCAAAATGAAGTTTTCTTCAACTTCAACGTTCTGCTCCTGACTTTCCTTTTGGTTTCTAAGCACATTCATAGAGAACAATTCATAGACCACTTTCTTTTTTCTCACTCAGCCGAGTACTTTTTCTACTCGTTGCTTATATACGACGAATGCAACTTCCCATTTATTAATTAGTAAATACTCATTAGACTAAAAGGGAAAAACGTTGCCTTGTCTCTTGTCTCTATTAAAACCCTTCCTCTGTACTTGTTCGGTTGAATAAACCATAAAGTGATGATGATGATGAGAATCTATTATTATTTCATTCTTCTCCCCTCTTTACATACATCGTCACGTCATAAGAAATGCAAAAGGATTTTGGATGCAGAGGTACTAACACAGGGGCCGAGCCACGATGCGAGAAAAGTGGCTAACCGTCGTCATCATCATCATCATCATCACAACTTTTACTTGGAATTTGAAAGTTATTACATAATAATTTGATGTATAAACTTGTGTACTTATTTACAAGTATTTACGGTAGTATGAAAGCACGTTGAACTTTAAGTGGGATCATAAATATATAGGAGTTCACACTTCGTTTATAATAAATCATAATTAATGCTGGTTACGAAAGAAGATATCAATTAAAATGTTTTACGTTTACTCAGGTGTTATTTTGTAGATGGTATATATTATATTAACTTGATGCTTTTATATGGTGTCTGTCTGTCCGTCTGCGGTTTTGCTGCCGCATAGAAATGCTTACCTATAAAGTAGACAATGACTAGAATGACTTTATGAGTTGGAGATTTGAATTCTGACGAACGACGAACTAAATAATAAATACACTTCCTGATTTAAATATTAAAAGGAAATCTGAGTTTCCATGTAAATTTGATCACTGTTTTGATGACGAAGTGTTTTAGAGTTTATGGAAGTAGTGGTGGGATAGCGTCGAAATAAAGGAGAACTGGAAATTGAATTTTCATGTTTTCCTGCTAAATACATCTTTAATTAACTGATATTGAAATTAAAGATAAGTTTGTAATCAATTTTTGATGTCTTTTTTATTATTTTGCAGTGCCTCCCAGATCCATCGAAATCGTTAGCCACGCCCCAGATGCAACAATTACGGTCAAGGAAAAGGAGTCTATTGAACTGGAGTGCATTGTAAGAGATGCCAGACCTGCTGCTACAATCATTTGGTACAAAAACGACAAAATTCTTCGAACAGGTAAAAATACTTTTTTTCTTATTTATTTCATGGCAAATCATTAAAATTTTTCAATCAGTCAGTCAGTCTTTTAGTTTACTAATGAAAACTAATAATCATTTGCAATTGCAATCGCTACAAAACTTAACGTTCTGAACAAAGTTATGACAAAATGCAATAAAATCTTTTCTTGGAAATTAAGTTGTTGTTGCTGAATTTTCTGATGCTTTAATGTACTTAATGAATAGAAGGTGATTTTCTTTATGGAAATGATGACAATAATGACTCAACCTACCTATTTCATTATTACACCATCAACCAACCTTTCCATTTTCTGCTGCAGTATTTTCCATTCACTGTTTCTTGGCAAGATTAAAAGTTTCACTTTAAAATATATATTTTTCCTTCACACATTCCTTGTCCTCATCGTCATCATCACCACTTATTATTATTACACTCCATTTACTATTTTCCATTTTATCCAACTTCCTGTTTTTATATATGCATCAGTAGTTTATTCTTCTCGAAAAAAAACCATTTTCATTTTGTTCTGGAGAAAAGGGTAATTACCCCTTCATTAGGCCCCTATTTATGTTAACTTTAAAATTATATACATTATTATTATTATTCTCTAGTCGTATGTGTTGTGTGTGTACTCTTTGAGTGGAATGAAAATGGACCATAATTGTCCAATAATCGGTTCCATTAGCTGTGATGCTGTTGATGGTGCGTATATTTGTACACTCAAATTTTCTCCAAAGAAAAAACTGCGAATGCTAGCAACTTTCTTTAGAAATAAAAAGAACATCGTCCTCTCAACTCAACTCAAATGTGTATTTTCTGTGCCAAATGGGTATATTAAGAAATAGAAAGAGAAG
>JAQFYG010002374.1:0-15028 GCA_034694325.1 Entomobrya corticalis
TATGTAATATTTGAAATGTGTCTTCAGTTTTATTGTTATTATTACTATTCGATACGACGGCAATTCTACTTAAATCGTGTGGAAGTGAGTCAGCCTTCAGCGGAGGACCATTTCATCGTGTAAGTAGGTAGAGAGGGTAGGTATGTATATTATTGGAGGTACTCCTGTGACAGCTTACAATGATGACGATGGGGTGATGACGCGATAGCTCCAGTTTTTCAACGCATTCGCTGTCAGTAAACACCTAATAATATTGAACATTTCTCCTATAATCATTATTATTATTATTATCGTCAAAATCGTCGTCATCATATCTTCCCTTGCGACCATCACTTTCTTGTGTAGGGACATCATGGGAAACACATGTCGTACATTATGGATTACTTACATTAGTATGGTGAGAGCCGAGAGAGTCATTTCATGTTTCATCTCATTATTTTATGATGATATTTTTCGATGTCTTGTTGCACACGAAGTAAAAAAAAGTAAGTAGTAGTGACATGTTACAAACATGTACCTACAACAGCAACCAAGAAATGATACAATGTTCATATTACTCTTGTTATATATTTCAGCTTTTTGATACAGTTGAGCAAAATGTTAAAAAACGAGTGTACATAGTATCTGGTGAACCGTGTTTACTTGTGTGTAAGAAGAGAAGTAGCTCGAGTAGACGGAAAACGAAAAAAAAAATGTGTGGGCATACGACAAGGATCATGATGATGAAAAGGAATAATTTTGTGTACATAAAGAGTGAGTAGACTGAGTGAGTAAAGTGAGAAACATGTTTCTTTCTTGTCATTTCATACTTTCTCATCAAATAGTCATCATCGTATAACAAGACAGGAAAAAATGCAACGAGTGAGAGTAAACAGCCAATAAAAATTATAGGAAAAAATGTTCGGAATCATTGATATATGGGCATAGAGATACTTAAAAGTAACTATTCTTACAACAAATATCGTTCTTGATCTCATCATCTTTATTATTAAGAATATACAAATGTAGATGAAAAAATATGAAGACATGTTTTATTTTCTATTTTCAGGACTGAACACTTGGCGGTTGACAAGCAGAAGGGTAAAGGAAAAAATGAGGAATTGTTGCTTTACATAGAATTTGGAATGGCAACATGAGAAGACGTCTTGCTGATTTTTTCCATTTTTGATGAACTGGTGTTCCCCAACATATACATGGTAAGCTATAAATTATAAGCTTCTTACAAATACGGCTCGATTCTTGTTTTCTTGGTTGGGCGAGATGATAGGGTTAAAATTTACCTGATCGTTTTTTTCATGTACTTCTCAAGATCATTAAAGGTACTAACGTGCATAAAAGTATAATTGTTCCCACACAACTATTGGACTGGTGAAATGTAAAATATAGGAGAAAATTTATATTGAATGTTGGTGGGTAGCAAAATCAAGTTTTGAATTATTGACAGACCAAATCTGTCACCGGGAATAGAATTTATCATTTTGATATTAACCGTATCATATTATTTAACTACTAGAAACCTTATTTTCCAAAAAGAGAAAAAAACTAGATCATCAGGAATGAAAAGATGTTATATTTGCCAAACAGATACGAGAAAAGATATAAATATAATATGTCGTATCACTAGATTAGCTAGTTTAGCAGCAGCTGGGAACAATAAATGTGGTTTTGTTGAAAACTCGAGGCTGATAAGACGGGGATTGTTGATGTGACTGATAAAATCATAGATATGACTTGAGAAATGTGTTAAACTTGTAAACTTAAAAGCTTTACATCAACCCAAAAGCTACTTCAAAGTATGAAGAGAATATAGAAGCTCTAGAAGAGAATTGATAAGTAATGATGAACAGTGAACATTAAAAAATAAGCAACATTAACATCCACATGCATATTTCTACCATTATAAAAAAATCGTGTAATTAAATGTGCACACAACTCACACACGGTATGATTTCTCAATAAAATCTAGTTTGGAATAAAAAGTAGAATTTGCATTTGCTCTGTATGCAGCTTTTCCAAGCTCGTATTTTCGCTGCAGCATTTCCCCTTTTACTACCCACTTTGGTATTTGTAAATCAGCCAAACAAATCGACGCAACAGGCTATATACCCTTTAGAAACATGATGCAAAAATATACAGATATAGAGCGTAATAACTTCACACAGATAAATGATTTGGATCATCACAGATTCATATCCTATTATAAATTGGAAGAATCTTATTTATAGCATGTTTTGTTCATTTGTAAGATTTTAGTTAAAAATGCTGTGTCGCATGCAGTAAAACGGAAGGCCGCAAGGGTATAAACGGCGTCAGCATTTCAGCAAAAGCACTGAAACCATCAATTTTGGTGGGTTGGTGGTGTTGTGTCGTGCACTATTTTTATGTAAACTCTTATTCTTCGGTAGAAGCGGCATCGCAAATGAAGGAAAAAAGATTTTCACGTTGTAAAACTTGCACTGTGTACAAGTTGTAGACAGGTAGCATCTGTATCATCCTCATCATCACACACAGGGAGAGAGAGAGGGACAGCAGCTGAACCAGTCAAATCAACTGACACCACCAAGAAGAGAGAGAGAGATGTGGAATGATAGGGAGAGAAAAACCGGCTTGTGATTTCAACTAGGTAATGCACTCTTCACTCCAAAGTGTGTGTGCTCTGGCCTGGCAGGAGGAGGATAACAGCAGCAGCAGGAACATCATCTAGAGAAAAGATTGAAGATTTGATATTCTGGTCTAATAGCTACTGGAAAAATTGAAGAGGTGCCTTTTATAGAACTATGTGCACATTTGAGATGAAAATATGCATGCAGAAAAATTTCATGCCATGTAGTGTCAGATTATGTATGCCTGCTTATTATGAAAGGTAGCTAGTTACTATTACTGCCTGCCATCATACTCACACCATCACTGCCACCACACCACAGCCAACAACAAGCAAAAGTTAGATGGGTGTAATTTTAAGTAAGTCAAGTAATATATGCACTCATGCGTGAAATGATGGGAAAAGTGAGTGTTCTTCTTCGTCTTCGTGTGAGATTGGAACAAGTTGGAGAAGTAGTAGATGGATATATTTTTTTCACAAAAAAGTTGATTATATTAAAGGCAACCAGGGTAAATTAGTATGCGGTGTAGTGTGTCACGCTGTTTTTCATGATCAAAGGCTAAGATGTGCTCACTCTTGTCTACTAATGCGTACTACTGCCTACTGCTACCATGACGTTACTATTACTACTACTACGACCACCACCGCATCATTATTATCATTGCTGCCGCGGCCATATTATATGTTATTTGGCATTATTTTACATAATATTTTATTTAAGAAATGATACAATTTATACTCAAGTTAAAAGAAGTATATGCAAGGAAACTTCTTCTATACTCAAGGAAAAACTGTCTCAACGCGTGCATGTCTTTTTTATTTCTGCTGTCTGACTCTGTGACTTTAAGTGAGAAGCGCAAAAAATTGGAAATAAGTAGTAAGCCTGGCTTCTTCTAACTTTTCCTTGCGATTTTAAAGGCTTCTTCTAATTATAAGATCTTCTACTTCTACTTGTGACACCATCACCATCAGTGGTACCTCCTATCTGACAAGATGTCACATAATGCCAAAAAGCGGAGAGGAAGAAAGAAGTCTTTTATGTTGGTTGACTACCTACAATCATAACATCTGAATCATATTAGATCCACATTGTCAATCCATCGCTTCCTAAAACTGACAAAAGTTATTACGATGAAATCAAAGAAGACCGGTAAAGTATGAAAGCCTACAAATATGGAAATTTCCACCAATGTAACAAAATAAGGTCACAATTGGTATGAACATTATGGGATTGAGGATTTTGTGTGTGATTTTTCATCCACGTCAATTATTTATTCACCGACTTGTACATGACATGGCAGTAATTTCACTCATGACAATGACGCAAGAAAATAATATATAAGATAGAAACATCACGATAAAATAAGTATACCCATTACGTTCCAAGAAAGGGAACGGAATCACATTTAGGGCAAAACACGTTTTTAGTGAAATGGGAACAAAATGACTGGTCGTTGAAAGCAAAACTTGCCAAAAAGAAGATTGTTATCTTATCCCATTTTATTCCAAATTTCAGTGTTGAATTATTTATGCGTAAAAATAGCTGGGTGATAATTACATCAAAAGGGTTACAACATATATGTCTAATAGAGAAATTCGATAATGTGGATGTTACTCAACCGGATTCCTGGATTATTAATTGTCGTTCTAGCAGCAAATGCGGGCAGAGCACAAAGTATGCAGAGTATGCAGCATAATAAGTTGTTAACTTGTTTCACATAAAGTACAACTGTCTTCCTCATACTTTAATCTTAATATTACCCTGCCAGCAATGTAATTTTCTAACAAGTTATCTGGTGACAACAGTGTCTTCACTGAGACTGGAATTCTATTTGATTCTCTATCTCTATTCCTTTCTCCCAGCAATTTTAAACCCTGAAAAAGTAAGAATGATAGTAATAAATAAATACGCTGACAAAAATGGTACGTAAAACTAGAAATATGTAGATTAGAAGCAGACTCATACCAACAACATCATGTATAATATTATCGGGGATATGGCTTGGAGACGAGTGATTGACTGAATGTCAGCATGACGAATTGTATTTGTATATAGTTTTCCCGTAGCATCTAAAAAATGTGGAAAGTAGCATACAAGTAGTAGCTGTGTGTAAATACAAAATATCTTGTAAAGGTATGTGCCTCATCTTCTCGTCCCGTCACTCGCTTTTGTGTATGAAATTTTGGAAGTAATCTCAAGAGATGTGAGAGAGTAATGCAACAAACATGTCTTCAAACATGGATCCTGATGACGATGCGATGGCACTCTATTTTACACTTTTTCATCCATATAGATAAAATAAGTATATGATGCCTACACCTCCAGTACCACCTTTAAATCTGTGCAAGAACCGATGAAGTAAAATGTGTTAGGAAAAAAAGAGTTGTCGTGAGACAACACGATATTAACTTTGTTTTATGAAATACATATATTCTCCATTAAGCCTTTTAGAACATCCACTGAGAGTAGGAGCAGCAGCACCAAACACACTACCGAAAGTGTGTCTAGTAAAAAGTACTTTTCGAAAGCAAACCAGTACGACACGATAAACGTCGCTACTGTTTCCTTCTCTTCTATCTCATCCCAAGATGCAATATGTGCGGTAATGTCACTCTATCCAGTTTTTTCTATTCTGTCAGCGGAAAGTGTCAATGAGAACTCTCGAGTGCAACTCAACAGCAGATGTAGCGCACGCATCGTCACCATATAATCAAGAAATGTTTTCCCTCTTTTTAAACCCGCAGCCAACATACCTAGCCAAAAACTAGTCAAAAAAATAAATTCCAAGCAATATCACAACATCATAAGGATGGATTCTTCTCATTTCCCTTTAAAGAGTATCTGTCTTTGCAGACATCAGGCGTGCCGACGTTGTCTGAACCACATTTACTCGTCATGTTAGTTGAAAGAGTTAAGGTCTGACCTTGCTCCAATGAACAACGAGCAAGACAAGAAGAAGAAAAATTAAAACTGTGAAAATGAAAGGAAGCAATTGCATCGCATTGTCATCGTCGTTGCGTGGACTCAGGGTGGCAAATGCAATCATCCAACAGAACAGAATGCTTTAAAACATTTAAACATTTAGATAACAAACAAAAGTATTGCATTTTTTTCTTCTATCTTATTCCTACAAAGTATTCTACTTTTTTTTAAATGACTACACAAAAGCTAGAGAGAAAAAATGAAACGACCTACGAAAGAAAGCGTCTCCTCATGTAAAAAGGAAATAACATAAATAGTAGCAAGCAAGCCAAGCGACATTATTACGACTTACATAAATAAGCTGTGATAGTAGTTAGTATTTAGTATCAGCTTACAACAAACGTTAACTACAAAAGGAATAAGTGGTTTAACTAAGTAATGCGTATGCTCCTTCGTCTGCGTTTTTGTGACTATGTGCGTAGATCTTTTTTGTTGTGAGCAATATAAAATTGTACTGTTGTTATATCACTATCACATTCATTCGATGCTTGCACCATCCGTTTTTGAGTATGAATCTTGTTCTTTGGTGGTGGTGGTTGGAAAAGGAATTGTAAAATAATCTAAATCGTGTTTATACAAAATACCTATGGAGGAGACACATATAAGCTTGTGTGTATCCTCATTCATGAAATATGTAAAAGAGTTGAGTTGACATTGTGGTGCAAGTGTTGTGTTGTGTAGTGAGTAGTACTGCGTTGGTCTTGTGTGCTGTTGTTTGAAAAAAGGAGAGATGGAGAAGAAGATTGCACTCTCTCCTTCAAACACAGACTGTTTTCGTGGTGACAACGGTGGTTGATGATGGTGGTGGTGTTGATGGTTTGAGAGACCTCCCAATATCTTTGCCTCTCTCGCTTTTCACTCCTCCAGACATTCTAGATGAAAAGGTTTGTGAGTGCGGTGTGCTGTGTGGAAATTTCCAGCAGCAGACAATACGTTTCTTTTCCTTTTTTATTTAATAATATTACTACTTTCTGGCAATGATTCCTGTTCTAAAAAATGTAGTTCTCTTCTTCTCTAAACTCTAAACTGAGCTTCAATGTAGATGTATATAAAAACTTGCTTGCTCGGAGGCTTCCTCTGCCATTAAAACTCCTATATTGAGTTGGATGGGAAAAGTATTAGTTTTTAAGACTCTCTGCTAAAAACGAGATGAAACATTCTTGTTCCTTCGAATGTTCCAATTGTGCGACATTAAAAATTTAGACCGGAAAGTAAAAAAAGTAGAAAGAAGTTAAATAGGAGGGGGAAAAAGTGAGGAATTGTTGAGCTTCTTGTTCACACATGCAACGTTTTATATATAGTACTCATTCATTTCGATGGAATATCTAGTTTATAGCCATGACGAAGATGTAAAAAAGAATGTACCGCAACTTGTGAGTCAGAAAGGGTGTAAAGGGCAACTTTGGGATGTAAATACATTTGTTCATCGAAAGTCAGTAAAAAAGTTACGCAATAATATGATGGTCTATAAATTCTTTTTTATATGTCCTCCTAAGTATAATGCAGTAATGTAAAGCTGCACATATTATTATTACCTTTTTGGTTAGTTGGATTTCTCATTTTCGGTGCTATATACGTTCTGTACCCCAGTTTGCGTAGGTTTATTATACTTTAATTCTGTCTCTCTCATTTTCCCATATACTCTATTTTCAAACAGAAGTCAATAAAGTAAAATTAAAAAGTTAAACTGGAAAAGTCAAACGTACAAATAGTATTGTCGCAGAAGTACTTATACTGAATACAAAGTAAAAGGATGTGCTAACAATAAATATACGTATCAAATAGTGTATAGAGAAAAGATCTCTGCGTTTTCTTCTTGAAACACTTTAATAACGACAAAAATATAACTTTGTTCAGCTAAGAGCTGAGCCAGTCGAAATGAGTTTTTTAATGTTTACGTACAAATACACAGGCACATAACATTTATACACTTTTACAGACGTCATACGGAGGAAGAAACTACATTACAAGAATATTATGTTATTATTATCATGCTTATTGAGATTTATATAATCTACCTGTTTTCTCTCCATTTGTACATATCTTGCATTCCTTCCCCGACAAAGTTGTTAGTTGTTGAGTTTAAAACCTTTTTTAAACACGTACAAGTAATAACTAGAGAGTGAAAATTTGTCATGGTGAGTGGATTTGGCAGTATTACTATTACTTCAGTAATAAATACCCTTTTGGTGGTGGCAACTAAAAGTAAGTCGAAAATTGTTCAGTAATTTATTTTCTCTCTACATTTCATATCATCGTCAGTAGCCTTATTAAAGGCACATCAGCAGCCAGGGCAAAACTTCTTACTAGGGATATTACACGGATAATGTTTCTACATGACAGCGACTGCTGCCACTGCTGCCAGCCTTTGGTATTATGTCATGCACACTACTTAATAATATAGTAATATAATGCAGGTAAAATATCCAGAATATATCTCAAATGGAAAGAGTACTTTGATGATGCTTGCTAGCACCTTAATTCACTAGTCCACGAAATGGTCGTTGGTGGATAAAAGCAGCTGAGTGAAGTTATTTAGCGCTAAGCCTCAACTTCTGGAGAAGAATCTTTTGAATCTCATCTATCTTGGAACCTCCTTGGCATTTGCCTATTTTTTGTACACATATACTACCCATGGACTATACATTCCACGCATATTTACAACCAAATGATATGATAAACACTGAGACATTGCTGCTGCTGCTGCTGCTATCACTATTATTGCCACTATCATACCATCAGATTTATGTGTAGGTACATATTACAGTAGAATGTTTGGAGGAAAGTGTTCATGTCTCTTTTGGACTTTTGCATGTGACACTTTACGAGCGATAGGACCATGGCAATGCTTGCTAAAGCGTTTTCACCATAGTGAACTTAAAGTAACTAGCTTGCTTGCTTCCACTCCCTTTTCCCTCCTAATCATCCACATTCTCTATTCTCATCCCACCTCCGTTCCCTCCCTTATGTGCATGGTGAGAAAAAATGGGCCACTACTTAAGCTTTACACTCATATTTTTCTGCTGACGTTGTAGATCAAGTGGCCTTTCATTTCATTCCACTTATAAGTCCATAGATTATATTAAATTGTATATCTTTAGTTGTGTATAATAATATTAATAAGAAGATGCCTTAAAGGTTAGTAATATTAATGTTCATACATACCTATATAATAATAAACTGTGGTTGCGTAACACATAGAAAAGATATCATAATCTGAGGCATAAAAAGAAGCAAGTGTGTGCGTGTGTATGTGAATGCATGAATGCTTGTGTGACAAGAAGATAAGCAAAAGAACTGGATGATGCTGAGAATGTTAGAGAAGAAAAAACTATAAGGGACACAAAATGTGTCACGCTCTTGACTGACTGGCAGTCATAAGAAAGATGAAGAAGAACTTGAGTGTGTGTGTTGTTGTGAGGATGTGTGGGTTTATGAGTTTTTACGACATTCTTATTACTTTTCCTATTACTCCGTCAGACGATACAAAAATACACAGTTGCTTTACTCTTCTACGCCAATGATCTGACTAAGTGGGCATGCTACTTCATCTTATTACAAACCATATGGATATAATAATAGAAGGAAAGTATAAACTGGAGAATATCATGATCATGCACAAAGTAGAACACATTAAGAAACATGATGAGCCTCTACAGTTCCAAAAGCGCCTCAATAGATCAACGAGCGTCGTTTTTACTACTATTTTTCAAAACTTAAAATGGGGTAATTTATACGTAACTAAAATACTTTGTATGTGTATTCACAACAAAAATATAAACTTTGAGTAGAACAGTCGAGTAAAATCTCCTTCTTCTCCTACAATGACAACATATTATCGCTAAACAGATGAAAAAAAAGGTAACTTGGTCAAATGCATCAGAAATCATGTGAGTAATAACAAAAGCAAGCGAGAATGTACTTTTTTCGTACTTCCTGTGCGAGTAAGAAGGCTGGCTTTGATCTTCTTAAGTAAAAAGTCAAAGAATGTTATTATTTTCTTTTATAACTCAACTCGCTTTGGATTTTTTATTGTCAACTTAAAAACAATATTAAATACGTGGGGGTTTCTCTATGAAATATGGGTCGTTTCGTTACAAATTCTGCTTTGTGGTTGCATAATTTGTAACTTGGACGGTATAGTTTTTATTATTGGATGCTCAAGTACTTAAAATAGTTACTTTGTATCTAGAAGTTACTTTCAAGCAAAGTAATTAAAATTAATATTTATGCTCATTCGTATTTATTCAGTAGCACCCACGTATTTACTTACTTTCTACTAGGAGGGTTAAATACAAAATATGTTCTCCGTGCATTCCACATGATCAGTAACAAAAAGGAAGTTTTTGAGTGTCGTATTTTTTATAGTTTTCTGTGTAATAAAAAATGCAGACATGTTTTCTAGTATTTACAACTTGCGAATAAGCTACTACAACAGTGAGTGCATTCCTGTTTCCATCTGTCAATGTATGCATGTTTGCTGATTTTTTTTTTAACTTTTAAAGTTTTTGACATTTTCTCACGTTCTTCCTTTTTACATTCCAAATCAGCGCATAAAACATAAAAGTCTATTTGCATATCTCCCGCAAAGTGTAAACAGTGAAAGCTGTGAGAGAGAATATGCTTTGCTGGACTCACTAATTGCTCATCGGGTTGCCCGAAACATTAAATTTTTAAAATCTATACAAGTGGAAACACTGGAAAACAAAATATTTCTACTACTTTTGCAACAACTGCTCGTATCACTAAATTCGTGTCGTTTTCGGCATTTGCTTTGCTGTCACATATATTTTCTAACTTTATTGCCAAAAAGTCAGTAGTAAACATTTTTCAACCAATAAAAATACACAAACTTGAGAAAGTAAAGTCTTTTGACCCTAAGAAAAATTGGATCATGATTGCATTTTTACTTTGACAGATAAGCAAAAACAAAATACGTAATTGATTGGTGAGATAGATATAGAAATTGGGTAAGTTAAATCATTGATTTAACTTGTTATTGATTAAAAGTTTAAAACGTATAGTTTCCCACTTGCAAAAATAAAAACGGAAGTCATGAAACTTTTTTCGCTCTCGACATACAATTTTGCGTAGGAAGCGAACATAAATTTATAGAAATAGTGGCTATAATGATATTAAAATGCTTATACATGTGTTTAAACCAAATCTTTCAGGCTTTATAGGATTATGGCTAAGTTATTTATATATTTATATGATGTTACATTAAAATATGGCTGATCCTACCCACTTATTATATGATATACATATAGGCGTTTATTTTCGGCTCTAGCTTTCTAAACAAAGTGAAAGGCGAATAAATCCTCTGTTACGAAAATCCACAGTGTTTAGGACAAGCATCCTTTGACTTTTGAGGATTTTTTTCATATTACTTTACTCGGCTCGTTCGCAGGAGGGTGATGAGAGAAGATGAAGAGGCGGTGAGAGGCATTATGAGAGAAAAGAGGCGGAAGGAAACTGCTAGTAAATTGGACAATTTGCTTCTTGTTCCTTTTTTTTCATCTTCTAGTATGTGTGTACCTTTTCATTCCGTCCTTCATTTACTTCAACATACTACTATGCAAGTGCACTGACACGTACACAAATAAAATATTACAGAGAAACTTTTTTATTTGGGGAAAAGAGCCTCTACTTAAGTAAGTTGTTGTATGTGCCAAATTAGTTTTCAACAGTTACTTCCGTCATTGCGCTTGTTCTCCTTAAATAAAATGAAATTTTGAAAAGTGGATTAATTTGTTATTCAGACACACACGTATACTTATGTTTTCATTTCGTAAAGCATGAGCAAACTCAAACTTCCTGGCTTATTGTGAAACAAAGTCAGCATTACGTTTGTACTCAGCTCATGGATTCGCCCAGCCAATTGCGAATAAAATTCCATAAAAAGCATACAAGTATAAAATATAGCCGAGTCTATTCAAGTGTCAAGGCAATCCTAAACTAAACGGGTGTAATAATATATTTTACAAGGCGGGTGCTGGATAAATTGCAAAGTTGATTTACTCGAGTGGAAAAGACAGAAAATTGAGTGTATGAGAAGTTGTCAGCATGTCTAAAATACATAAACAGAACGCAGTGTGGTACAGTTTATTACCGATTTCCTTACTTCCGCTTCAATCTCTTTACCTTTCACCGATTTGATTCTAGTTGAATTACAGCATACATATTTCTTAACTTGAATCAAACATAGTGTATTTTCCCATTCCAAAAGTGCAAGTTTTAAGGGAGTTGATGACAAAGTAGAACCAACTCAAGCCACAGGCAAATAAATAGATTCAACTTTTAAGTTTTGTATATCCCATTTGTCTATTTCTGTATATATTTGGTTCCAATAAACGAACAAAGCGTACTAAAGTACAAAATGTGGCATCTATATAAGTTTTCTGTTAGTTATCGTTGGCAGTTAGGTATGCCAGTGATAAAAAGTGGTTCCTACACAAGTGAAGGTAAAGAATTCAAGTCGTTTTTGTAATTTCGTAATGAATTTATTTTGAGAATGAGAGTATTGAAAACGAGCAGACAAACGGAAATCATCATCAACAGCGTCAATAGAATAAAGACGACAGACTTCTTTCTTGATGATCGTATTATGTGCGTATTGTGTGCGATAACTAATAAAGGCATTCCCCCTGATGGTATCGTATTATATCCCAATATAGATTTGGGTTACCCATTAACTTCTTTTTTGTATTTATCTCTGGCTAAAAAGCTCTCTCTTTTTCTTTCCAACCGGATTTATTATTCTCTCTTCAACAAACACACGAGCTTTTTTGTCTACATCTTCCGAGTCTCCGGATCTGAAGAAAAGTAGTAGAATTACAAAACAGTGGAAATCAGGAGTTTCCTTTTCCCGTTCATTGATCCATCCGTGCATTGTTCCTTTCCTCACTCGTGAAAATCTTTCGCTTATGATGACGCCTATTTACGTACCTCTTCATTCTAGTTTACGCCAGATATTTTTATAAGTATTTTTGTTACACCTATTTCTGAGCATATGCCTACTTATACGCATAGTAGAAAGTTCCAGTTGTTTGTTTGTAACTATTTTTCCCTCTAAATCCTTGGTAATAAAAGGAGCATGGAATCGCTAATATCCTAAACTACTGTATGTAGAATATTGTATCAGCAAATGCCACCACCTCAGCCAAGACGCGGAGACCGAGAAAGTTTACGGATGGAATTGTTTACCGTAAAAAATGCACATAAAGTAAGATTCTAAGCATTAGGCATTCCATTGAGAGTGAGTGATACTCTCTCCTTGGTGGCACATGTTGGATGAGCCGGTGAACTGGATTTTCTTTTGATTTGCCAACTCGCAGGAAAAAAAATAGCTGGTGGTGTTGTTGGATGATGGCAGTAGTATTTTTTGTGTGCGTATATATAAGTAAAGCGATCAGAGGATAAGGATGTTAGAAAAGACTAAAAGCTGAGCTCAGCCACACTTAACTTATTTACTCTTGCCTTAAGGAGCTCAATATGGTGTTGTTGTTGGTGGTATAGTGACGCAATATAGTATGGTGGTAGTGGTGAGATACGCAAACAGACAAAGGGAGAGTCAGTCACTAGTCACTACTCAGCGTGCATATTATGGTGTGGTGGTGAAGAAAATAGGCTGGAGGAAAAGAATGAAATATCCATCCTCCTCGAACAAATGAATCTTGTATAAAGGCACGTGTGTTGTCTGTTGTCTTATGTTGTTTTTCACATGGTCTCTATCTTATTCAATCGGTGTTGCATGTAATAGGGTTACAACAACCACAAGAAAAAAAAAGTTTCATCTTTTTTCTCCATTTTGCTGCCTCTATTGTCTAATGTGAAATTCCTTTGCTTTCTTTCTTCTCCTTCGTGATGATGATCATATTAGATGAAGAAAGGCTCAGACCTCCTCATCTTCCTCACCTATTATGTTTTCTTTCAAAATGCTTGCTTTCTCTCTTTCATCATTCGATTTTACTTCATCCGCTTTCTTGTGTCAACATTTACTCGTCTTTTCTGAGTGGGCGTATCCATTTCTAGAAAAACATAAGGTGTGTATTCTTTTGTTATTAAGTAAGCGTGTTTTTATTATCGCACGATATATGCATAAACGAATAAAAAACACTCTGTCATTTCTCACAGGCATGTCAATATATGGTTGTTATTATATTTATGGTGTTCGTGACCATAAAATTCTCAGCTTTTTACATTCTTTTTTTCTAGAGAGAACATAAAAAAGAGAGGAACTCTTTCCCTATCATGTTTTTTCTTTATTCTATTACATCCATCCGACGGTTTTCTGATTTACATCAAACCGTGTTTTCTGACGTGACACTCGCACTGGCTGCTGCTGCTCGCTCACTGAAAACTACTTTTATTGTCCGGATTGGCGTTTAGCTAACAGGACACAGTATGTATTTGTAGTGTGAGGATGACGAAACTTGGCAGAGGTTTGGTGGTTCAGAAGAAGTAGTGAGGTTACTGGTGTTGCACAATAGGCCTCTCTTTTTATTATTAAACAATGAACGACACATTTGGGAAATAGTTGATTCTTTTCATGATGTTTCCAGAAACTAATTATGAGTGCTGCTCTTGTTGTCGCTACGTTGGTGGTGGTAGTGGCAGCAATACCACTCTTCCACTTCCCTACTTCCATTTAATGTTCTACTTCAATACGTACCAATAGTCTTAGTAGTGATAGGAGGCGTTAGTAAACGTTGATATGTATCCAGGGAAATATCAAAATGCAAGGGCACTACTCTTTGGAAGTTTATGACATTACTTATTCCCCAATTGTTAATTTTTCGCCACGTTACCTTTTCAAATCTAACTCGTCAACCAGAAATTAATATATTATATTGGGAGCGTTTGCATAACTGGCTTATAATATATTCATAGCCTGCATACATACATATTCCCGAGAAAACCATTTTATTCAAGTGGACGTTCAAAGATAAAACAGTAAAACATGTAGCAGCTAATCAGCATCCATGATTGAACCTTTTGATTTCTTTAATATCTTCCTTTGTAGTAGTGCGACAATAAAATGTTACAAAGTCTCATTACCAATATTGCGTAACAATTTCAAGTCTGTTAAATTATGACATCAATCTTTCAATTCAAAAAGATCAAAAACATAACAAACAAGGATATAACTAGTCACTTGTAAAAAGAGTAACTGTACTTTTTACGCTAAAATAATTTCGTTTCATGTTTGATTGGCATTAATTTAAGGGGAAATAGCATATTTCTCTAGCAAAAATTCACTGATATCGGTAATCAACTAGCTTTTGATTAATACTTTTACATATTATCTTTGACCGTTACGAAACGTGACTGTGCTACACCTTTTGAGCGGCTCTGTCATGCAGACTTTGTGAAAATTCGTTCGAGATGGAAAATATTACAAAAACAGGATATATGATAAAAAGGGAACAACTGGATGACAA
>JAQFYG010002375.1:0-15021 GCA_034694325.1 Entomobrya corticalis
TATTTACCGTCTATTGGATCACAGCATTCCTCTTTATATTCGAGATGCAATTCAGGACTACGTTCTAAGCTTTACTAAGCATGGAGATTTTCATCACACCATAATCCCGGGGCTGACACATTTGAAAGTTGATCATTCTGTTAAAAATGCTAATGTAAGTACTAAATCACCATAAGCAAAATACTCAGTCGATGTCAATCCAATGAAAGCAAATGTTTAACTTGAAAAAAACTTGTTTCTTTTACTTTAACTGTGCAGGGTCAGGAGTTGTTTAAAATTAAGAAAACTTACAAGGTTTTGACTGATTTTGACAAGATTCAATTCACTGAAGACGAAATTCCAATCAGCCAGAATGGAAAGAAAAACGAAACTGTCAATTACTCTGATGACACGTCGGACTCGGAGGATTCTGAAAGTAAATCACCAGCAATCCAGCCTGCATCTTCATTTTCAGATCAACTTGAAGCGTGTGACCAAGATAAGATTCCACAAAGCAGATCAAATAGAATTATAAGGAAGGTGAAAAAAAATACATTGGCTTTTCAACGTCCAGTACGAAGTCCAACCATAACTTCTTATTTCCCACCTCTCTCTTCTCTCCCAGCTACCACAAAAATGCAGCCGGAAGCATCTCTTACAAGTATTTCTTTAAACCCTTCTTCATCCAGCACAACTGATAATAAACATGGGAATAGCACAATAACCTGACAAATTAGCAAGCCATTTATGTCTATATTTGTGTGCACATTTGTGCAGAGAATCTCCAACTAAAAAAGATGAAGAAAGCTTGAGTTATTTTCATAATGTATATAATTTTATTTTTGAGAATTTGCACTTTAGCTGCTTATCATTGATTACTTTTTGACTCATCTCGCGTTTGTGAGGTGTACGTTTACTTTCTGGCTTTTCTTTTGATAAATAGGTACACGCCATGTGTCATGTACTACGAGCATTTAATTTGTCGTCACCAAAAAAAAGTGCTTGGATAGACCAATTTACTTTCGTAAAGTTTTCAGCGAGTATTGTGTCCAAATGACTAATGACTGGTTTCGGTTTAAAAACTTTTTTCTGTGTTATTTAGGACGCATTTTATAGTTAGTTATTTATAAATAGTTATATATATTATCATGAACATACTCTCTTATTAATCATTACATGTTCAATTATTCAGTGTTTTTGAAAACAAGTGTATTTTTTTCTTTTTTCTACCTGCTAATAAAAACAGTTAAAGCATAAAATTCTTATTTTACCTATGTACAGTTTTGAATACAAATACCTAGTCTGTATAAATGCTATATGTGCGTATCATGATTGATCATAATTATATCATTTAAAAATAAGTAAAAATGATTGTACAAAAATCAAATAAAAACTATAAGCAAATCACGTGAGGTGTGAAGAGAAAAAGTATATGTCGTTATTAAAATCCCTATTTTCCTTTAAAAATATGAATTATGTTACATGGACTTTGTTAGGAGCAAGTTACCTACATACCATTATCATCATGCATTGATCTTCGAGCCCTGTTTCTTTTTATTTTCTGTTTCAATTTCCCCCATTATTCTTTCCGTTTCCTACTAAAACGTTATATAGCATGACACTAGTGCGCTGACCTGACCTCGAACCGAATAATGATAAAGTACCGGCAGTTTAGTCAAAATTTACGATGATTGAAGCAAATTAGCTGTTAATTTCTCTCCTTACTTCTCAATTTAATACTAACCTTTTATAATTAATAAGCATTCGTTTTGTTAAAATATTCTCATGGTGATAACTCCCAACATAAATGTTTTAGTTTGTACCCCGAAAAGCTTTTTAAAATAAGAAATTGATTGATACAGCTTATGATGTAGATATAGATGATAGATATATAGATATAGATGATATGATATAGATATAGCGCTATCTTAGCTTTGCCATTTTATCTTGAGTATTATCTTTCCAAGAGTCTGAGTACGGCTCTGTATGCCAAAATGGTAGTACTTATGCTCATTGTTTAAGTATTACTTTATTTCTGCCTCCAAAATATTGAGAAAATAATTGAATTAATTTTTGTATATAGCTATTCTTTCCAGCACATTTCAAGGAAACGATTAGAAAACGATCATTTACTATATTAAACATGTAGAGAGAGCAGTTTCTATTTTAATGTTTCAAGTTTCTTGAGATAAATTACTCGATCGGAAAACTATTATCCCTAAATAAACTCATTTTTTAATTAATTTTAATGCTTGTTATTTTAAAATTAAAACCTCATTTTTTTGTGAATTTTGTGTTATTTTTAGCGATGTGCTAACGTGTGCTATTGTGAGTATTTAAAAAATTTGTGGTAAAGCCATCAGTAATAAATTGATTAATCGCAGCAGTAAATATAGATATTAAATTGTGTGAGTGGGTGGATACAAAAGAGATGAGATGATAAATGGAGTATGTTTTGGCTTCATTTCACCACACAATGAAAATGCTTCCTCTCGTTACGCCATTATTCCAGTATATTCTGCAAACTAATTTGAATATTCAAATTAGTTTCTACCACAGATACATACATACATACATATTCTGCAAAATACATCCATGAACAGTTTGATTCGTAAGTAAAACGAATTGACGGTTAGCTGATATAGCGTTAAAGTCGCCACGCGCAGGAAACGATATAATGCACGTTGAATGCAACGCGATTACACAGAAAAGCTTTTGAGATAGGGTGAGAGAGTTCAATATGCCATTCCCCTTTCCCCCATTCAAAGATTTTGTAAACTCCTGAGTCCAATATGGAATGAGTACAGTATGAGCCAAGCCTGTGAAAGGACCTTCATCAAAATCCAGTGAATTGTTCCCGGTCAGTACTGAACGACACACATAGAGTCTGGCGAAACGTGATTGCCATGAGTTGTCATCATCATTTCATCGATTTCTGAAGAATGTCTGGATTTATTTAAAGGTTGCGCTGGTATTGACATAAAGTTAAGGGTAATGGGATCCAAACTTTGAATAGTACAGTTTTAGTGAAGTAGAGGGTAGTTGCCGTTAAAAAGTGACAAGACTAACTAAATGTCTAACTAAACTAATCTATTGAAGACGTTATTCTCTAATATTTTTAAGATAAATTGATTTTCTTTGTGTTCCTTTTAAGATTTTGTTAATCTTGATGCCCATGAAATCTTTGTTTTATTTTTAACCCAACAACGACTTTATTTATGATGATTGTAAATGGTAAAAGAAAATACAGAAACAGTCATGTCTACATTTATGTCTACTTGACATCGATATATTTTAATTTCCGCGAATTCAAACATAGGTTACAAGATATTTACTTTAAAATTTATTATGGAACAGTAACAAAGCAAGGCGCTCATGGATTCATCCGCTGGAAGTAATATCCGAGACGCTGGAAAAGAAATAACAGTTTTTAACAAACAATATTATGATGCAGTATTGTACATAAAACCCCAATTTCAACTTTTATCTTACTCTGTTTCCTTCAAGCGTTTCAGTTTAGCCTCCAAAATGTCAGTTTTTGTTACAAGAAGTTGATGCTTTATTTGATGAAAGAATTTATCCAGTTTGTGGATAGCCATCAGGTTCCTTATACTTTTAAAGTACATTTTGGTTTCTTCATTAGGAACTAACGTCAACTCATCATGACAAGCCTGTTTGCTGGATGATGCCGCCCACAGCACAAGGATGTTGTATACCTCCAACATGTTGAATTTAAAAGGATTCATAGTGACAAGGAATCCTAATCCATCCCTACTTAATCCACCTACAAGCTTGCGTTTCTCCTGGAAGGTTGGAAGCCAAAACTGGAACCGTTGGACGAGGTCTTGAAGATGCTCTCCCATTTTCAACTCGACAACAATTATCATTAAATCAATTTTGTTTCCATTTGTGAGAAACTTGGACGGTTGTGGGTCATTTCCAAAGATAAATTTTTTCACATTGTCGACGTTGATTAGATTAGCAATGCGTAGAATATTACCAGTAATCTTCTGCAGCGTTTCCAATGAGCGTTCCATGTTCATAAGGTGTAAAAACGTTTCAATGTCTGAGTCTGTTAGGTCTGCGATTGTTGGAGGCGGATTCTTCTTTACTTTAATAAAGCTACACGCCATATCTTCTGCCAAACATATTGGGATTTTCTCGATGCCTTTTAGTTGGTAAAAGAAAATACTAGTTCCAATCTGCTTTTTAATGTTTGACATTACTAGAACCTGGTAAACGCTCCTTTTTGGATTGATTTTTAGTTCCACTAAATAATGATCCTTAAGAAAAGTCCATATTTTAAATCTTTCCAGAGTTGAAAATGAGTCGTCATATGAGAGTTCCTTGTTGTACACATCTTCAAAAATTGAATTCGTTAGGTGCATGTTCACTTGTAGAATGGAGTTGTATTCGATGGTAGTTTTGAATAGCAAGTTTTTCTCCATCAAAGTTTCAAATTCAAGAGAGTTTATTACATCTTGATCTAGTAGATTTTTAAGTGGAGAAGGGATGGATTCAACAAAGGTGGACTTGGAATCAGAAGTGATGAGTAGACTATGCAGAGCCCAGGTGCACATATGCTCAATTAGAATATTCATTCCATTCAAATCATTTCTTTTCTCGTAAAAATCCGAAAGAGCTTGCACTGGACTTCGGCTGATAAAGTCAACTGCCATTAATGAAGGAATAAACTGTCCAAGTTTTTCTCGTGACGCCTCCAAAATGGTCATACGTTCAGCTACTTCCATTATGCTGTTCTCGCCAGACAAAAATTTCATAAGGAGACAGTTGATGTCTGAAGACTCAGGGGGAAAAATAATACGGGTACGTGCCGAAATTCCCCATGATTTTAGAATGAACGATTGTTTGTCTCCAAACATTGCTTGCTCTGCTGGCAGTTTCGACGCATCTCCTGCAGCTTGATAATTCGTTTTGGACAATAAAGCATTGCCGAAATGTGCGAGGTCATTACTAGGATTATGTTTCCTTTTCTTGCTGCTGGTAACAGAGAACTGCGGCTGAGTCGGGTCGAAATACTCGGGACCATCTGAATCATCGTTGCCTTCATTCATATTGTTAGCACCGTCACCATCCACCAACATTCCTTCTTCAAGTTGGCTGCTGTCATTGTTTTCTGGCTGGACCTGAGTAGGCGGAACATGATCTATATGATCATCATCCTCCTCCAAAACGACGTCTTCAGATAGTGCAGCGTCCATGTTCGTACCAAGTCCTACCCTCTTTCGCGTCAAGCCGGCAAGTGCATTACCTTTAATCTATAAAAATTACAACTTGTACAACAACACAACAACTATTTGTGAATAGAGGCATCAAGTAGCTCACAAAATATTTAATAGCCTACCGGCGTTTTGGATACTTTTCCTTGTTTGTTCGATTTTGTAAGGGTTGCGCTGGGTTTCATTCCGGGATGAAGACGGTTACAATGATCAGTGACTCCCTTGTTGTTGTCTAATCTCATGCAACAATAATCGCACTTCCAAGGCTTGTCACTCTTACTTGACCTAATATGCTTGTAATAATTTGATTTGCTCTGAAGTTGCAACTTGCAAATTTCGCATTGCCAGTTGGTTCGCTTTAGCTTTTTCTGCGTGGCCATATGCTCTTTAGATAGATGACGCTAATGAAAAGATTTTTATTTACATTCTGCTAATTATTTTTATCTTCATCCACCGTACTTATAGCTTCGAAAAAAAATTTATAGGGTAAAAAATAAAACTGAAGAGTAAATCAGATGGGGAACCTACAATGGCAATCAAGTCCAACCAGGAATGAGCGCAGAACGTATGCATGTCGTATGACAAAGACATACTTTAGTTGCATTTATAATTTCAGCTGCTGTTTTAAGTGCATAACATTGAACTCAAATTGAGCAAATTTACTGATTAATCACAAGCTAAGCACTGTTGCTGACACAACTTCCTCTTTTGTTTTATTTTGCACCATTCAACTCTCATGTACAAAAAATGGCATAACACTGATCGTGGAGTACCTAAAATTGTCCAGCGGGATATTGAAAGCCGGAATACAAGTTTATGCAAGTCTTTTGACAAAAAATCGTTGGTCATAACGGATATCCCTGATGAAGGGTGCGCAACAACAAAACAGCAAAAAAATATAAAATAAAAACTGCTGCAACGATGCATTTTTTACTCAGGAACAATCTGTTTGCTGCGATTGCTAGAGCCGTTGGGGAACCTGGACTAGATTTCAGAAACGCTAGAGCACAGACAGTGCTAGGTATCTTCCTTCCAATATTCATCAATATTCATGAGTTTGGATTGAATGGACTACCGAATTTTGATAATTATCAATTTGAATGTATTTCGGTTTGAAACAGCGGAAAATATAGTTATTGTATCAGCTTTAAATATTAAATTTTTTGCAAAAATAATTTTTTCCAGCAGAAAACGTTAATCACGAAGGATTTTGGGCGGGGCTAGCATCTGTTATTGCAGCGTGCCTTGTTTACCAAGTGGACATTGTGATTTTTCACAAGGATGAGTCAACGATTACATATCCGCAGCACAAACGCGATTCCAAGAAATCATGCTATCCTTTCATTATGGAAGTCATTATAACGTGTTGAATCCAATATCTTATGGCTCCACCGACACGGAAACTGACTTAAAAACCAGACTGGCAGTAACAGAATGGAAAGTTGTAGATCTTCTTGAAGATGAGTGAGTATGATTAAATGTGTTATTTTTTACCTTTCCAATTAAACCAAACATTTTACGTTGCAATGAAATGTCTAATGTAATCATAGGAATAGCCTGTAATCTGCTGTAGCTTTAGCATGTGGAAGGACTGTAGCTGATTCTAGCATCGTGCGAAATGATTGTTTTCAATTCGTGATTGAGCATTTGGACTTGGGACTTGTACATTTCAATTAGAGCGTAAGTTTTTTCTACTTTGCCCATATCAAGATAATATGCCAGTAGTAAAACAATATTAATCAAGTTTCATGTTTTTTCTAGTCTCCAAGATCAATCAAGCTAAAAAAGACTAGCTTTAGCGGCTATAAATCAAGTGTACAAAGTTAACTTAGTCATTCATCTTCCAAACGGAAACACGAAATCCTTTCCAGAAGTAGGACCATATGAAAACACAATTCATTCATCCTTTCATAAGGGGTATTACGACAAATATTTGGTACTTTTTGCTAGCAATACAATGACATCACTGGAATCTTCATTAAAGGACATGGATATGCAAAAACATTCCATCAAATCAGAATTAATATAAATTATTTTAAGTTATAAAACAAAATACGAAATAAAAATCATTTTACTAAATATATTCCGTTTTTACTAATAAATTTTGTTTAATACTTCTACTTTAAGATAATCATAATATACTTGCACATGCACACACCCACAAACGCAAGGAAAAAAGCCGATGAAAGCTTTAAATCAACAGAGACAAGACCAAGCTTAATGTCTTTTTTCTTGGGATTGAAAAGCTAAAAGCTTCTCGATCATGTAACGTTAAAATGATGACCAGTGGTCAATTGTTTCAATGAAGATACTAAAAATTATTAACATCTTAGTCTATAATATACAGTTGAACTGTGGGTTAACTAGAAAATGACATATTCTATTCTTTAAAAACTTTACTTAAATTTAAATTAAAGTTAAAATAATTATATAAAAATGAGATTCAAAGTTTCATAAAATATATACATAAATAACATAAGAAGACCACAATAAAAACTGACGACTAAATTGACTAGTACTTAAATATAAATATTGAAATAATTAAATAAAAATTGCTGACCAAAGTTTATAAAAAACTATAAATAAGTAGGTTTTCGTCAAAATTCCTAAACTTTTACAAAATTTCGTTTCATAGAAAAACCTAAATTTATATTGCATTTTTTCGCGTCAATGTCAAATATTTAGAAAACAATTAGTTAACTATTAGTCACTGATTAATTCTATAATCATGATCCCCCGACTTTACCTTCGGTCTATTATCAATTACCGGTGTAGAATCCGATGGATGAATCAAAACCGTTTAAATTTTCACCCACTCATCCTCCTCCCACGCCATTTTATGAATCCGTTAATCCACATCACTGACAATAACGCTTCCGGGAATACACAACATGCTGGACACGAAGACCACAGGGAATCTTATGTTATCTCTGAGAAACTTTAGGAGCAGGTTAATATAAATGTCCTCAATGAGAAAGGGTCAGAGTTGAAATGCAAAATTTTAGAGTAAAGTACTTTTAAACGAGTGAGAGACGACTCCAGGGAGGTGAACTACTTATCCTATTACAAGCTGGAATGTGTAGTAAGTAATTGATGAGTACATGTACTGGCATATTGAGTAACAAGTGAACATTTTTATAGTTAGAAGTAAATGTATCAATTTTTTGAACAATAATATTGAAAAAAAGCATTAAATTCATGTCATTGAGCCATAAAATTAAATTAAAAGAGCAAAAAGATACTATGTGTCGTAATCTAACTACTATGTATTTTTTTAAACCAAAAACTAAACTTCACTGCAATACTGAAGAATTAATGAAATGCTGGATATAAAATAAAACATAACAACATTTTAGCCTAGTCCTCCTCGGCCGGTTTCTCGTTCCGTCTGGAAATTTTGTCCATGACTCGCCGGCATTCATCCCCAAGCTTGTGGAGCTCTTTTCCAGGAGTTGCCTCCGAATTTTCGTCAAACCTGTACCTCCGAACCAGAACCTTCTGGTTGGACATAATGGTCAATAGCCGCTTGGCGTCGTTAACGTTGCTTCCTCGAAGCGTATATAAATCTGCTATGATAAAGAGAAAGTCCTTGGCTCTGGAATATCCGACATTGGGACGCTCGGAATCCTAAAAAGAGAATAAACAGTTATTGATAGAATCAACAAATAAAAAATTGTTGGTTTTTTATTATTTTGACATTTTTGGACATGATATATTACCTTCAAAAACCCCAATTTCCTGCCTCTGTTGCTCCTAACGGTGTTAAGAATAACTATAGAATGTTCCTTGCCCTGAAAAGCATCGATGGAAGAGACACGTACATCCTGGAACAAAACAGAATGGCATTTGTACATGTGACTGCAGCAGAAGAAGGAAGTTACAGCGAAGCTGCTAACCTTATATTGTGGACGGCTGGCTATCATTTGGTTTAGGCGATCGATTTGTGCCTGATAGGATGAGATGATGACTACATCTTTCATTTCCTGTCGCATTCCATGGAGCCGGAAGAGAATATCTTTCGTAATCGCGACTTCCCGCATATTATAATATGACTCAGTGCCCTGTTAATGGAAAGAAGAAGGCAATCATAAGTCAATGTCTTTTGTATTATTTTTTACCTTTTAATTACTAAACTTACGCGCTCCTTGACCTCTGCTCTTTCTAGAGGCATTCTGTGGTCGTACGTGTACATGGTCACGTTTACACCCTTAAACTCATCAAAATTCTGATACAAAAGGTGATTTGTGTAGTCCCTCTTCGTAACACTTTCCGATGATTGAACCTGGCCATCGTACATGAACAATGAAATGATATTTCCCAAACTCTCTGGCATGCGGTATTGTGTTTTCAGAATGTTGAAAATTTCATTCACTTTAGCGTACGGACTGTGAAGAAAATTAGAAAAATATTCGTCAAGAGTTATTACAAAAATATTTTGTTCATAACAAATTTGCCCTTTCAAAACTAAAAACTTACTTCAGCCTTAATAGCTGCATTGTCGAAGCGTCCAAACAAGCAAGTCTCGCAGTGTGGCTTTTCAAAGATGGTCGAATTTGGCAGTCGTCACCTGAAAGAAATACTTGTGTGATTACAAAACATCTAAAACATATAAAACTCTGTAAGTAATTTAATTAATTTTTGCCTTTTATATACTTACCAGTAAGAAAAAGTCTTTCTGGAGCAAGCAAAAACAACGGCAACATCGCCATGATGGTTAGAAGAGATGATTCATCCACCAACAAAGTCGACAACTTGACTCCAATGTCCCTGTAAATGCAAAGTAGAGCCTCCACTCTTCCATCAACGCAAGTTGAGGTGGTGCAAATGATTATATCCACATCCAAAAGCACTTCCTTTGTAACTTTTTGATCATGCTGCAAAAGAGCTTCTTCCTCATCTTTCAAAAGAAAAGCTATTCCCTTGTTCTTCAGCTCTTAAATGAAAAGTAAATTGAAGGTAAAAAATAATACAAAATTAAAGTACCACTGTTACAGTGATCCACTAGCACTCACTCTTTCGGATATTGTTGACCTTTTTGTCAGATCCCCAAAGCTCATGCTTCTTCTTCATAACATGAAGATAGTGCTCATCTGTGATAATAAATTAAACCGTATTATTTTTCACCCAACGAAATATAAACATTTTTACCAAAAAGATTTTTAATGAAAATCACCTCCTTTATCGCCGTTGGCTATTTCATCCAGTTTCTCCTTGGAATGACTGAGCATCCGGACTACCTTGATAGGAATCTTGTGCTCTTCTATCAATGAAAGCAAGGTTTTCATTAATTGGTCAGCAGCAAAATTGCTTGGAGCCGTCGCCACTTGTACACCTTGTTGACGAAGGTACATGATAATCAGTGCAATTGCCGCTGCATATGTTTTTCCTAGAGAAACAAAACAAAAATATGCTGTAGACAGATTTAAAATAATACAAATAGTTACAAAAATTTAAGACGATATTTTAAATCAAACCTGTTCCTGGTGGGCCTTGGAAGATAGACAAGGGAGAGGCCAAATACCGGTCAACTACGGTCCGCTGCACGATAAAAATTTCACAGTTATTACTCAAGTAAAAATTAAATTATAAATTTTTAATTGTGAAAAATTATTTTTCGACTTTAAAACTCACCTGAGATTCATTCAATAAGTTCATCAACAAGTCAATAACTTGTTGTCTACTTTTGGACGGTCTTTTTACGTGGATTTGTGGTACCTTCTCACTACTTGTTTTGGAGGTAAGAAAAATATCCAGGAGAGACAGGTCAATGGTAGGATTCACTCGCCAGTGTCGAATGATTTTGGTGGGAAGAGTGGAGGTGAAGTGTCGATAGTGGCGTCGAAAGTGCTCCTGAAAATCCTTGATTAGTTGAGGTGCTGGCTCATCCTCATCAGACTCCGCTTCATCAACTTCCCCGAGTGCAACTGTCTCCTCAATATAGTCCATGTCTTCATCAATTTCATCCATATCGTATGGATTTGCTGGATCCTCATCATCTGCCTCAGGCTGTCCACCGTTACCTCCACCATGTCCAGTCTCCTCACCGCTCAGCGTCCAGAAAGTAACGGAGATGGTCTCTTTGGGGAAACGGGGTGAGTCCTCTAAAGGCAAAAGAATTCTCACATCCAATGTGGAAGTACATACAGATTCATCAATCTTGATCGCAATAACTCGCGCAGATGTCTTGAGAGGTCTAGGAGTGGACTTTTTGTCATTCTGGAAAGGAAAGAGTAAATAAATATTATATGATATAGTTTTCATCACATTTTTGATTATTAGTTGTATTATTTTAAACCTAAACCTCACTTTAACAAGAAACTCCAATTCCATTCCAACGTATCGTGTTTCCAAAAGCTTATCAAGACATTGTAATAAGCTCGTTTGACCAACTACGCTCATTTGTATCCTAAATAGATGAACTTTTTGTTTGATTCGTCGTGTCAATGTCCTCTCTTCCACGCATTGCAATTCAAAGGTTTCCTTTTTCAGTTGCGCAGCCACGCTCCGAATCGGAATGTTTCTGGATATTTCGTATTTTTGCCACTTTGCTAAGGCTCTCTGAATCCCGTCCTTTTCAGAAGTTGGAGGCTTCGGGATAATTAAAATTGGATTATCCTTCTTGAATTTATGCCTGTGTATTTTCGCGTAATAAACGGACAGTGTTACAATGACAAAAGTTGGATCATTTGGAGCGTCCTCGATTGTGTGGACTTTCCCCTTGATTGCCATACTTCCCTGTGTCAATACGTATTGTACTGCTCTGTTCGGGTTGTCCTTTGGCTTTAATAGAAAATAAGAAAAGTATTGTTATGAGAGATATAAAATAATACGCGACAGTGTCAATGTTTGTTAATCACCGGGTGTCGGACCGTGGCCCACCGCATATTCTGTATCCCCTCCACAGACCAAATCTTTGATCTGGCCACAAGAACTTTAACCGCATGCCTACGGTATTCCACCTTCTTCATTGTTCTTAACTCCACGAATTCTGCAGAGACAACAGTTCCAATTTGCATGTGATTATGCATGAATTTTTTTGTTTCACGAAAGTCAACTCGATAAGCTGCATACGGAGCAGCACGGAAGTCGGCAATGCTGTCGTACTGAGGCATGGTCCCTGGAACGAAGGGATACAAAGGCTCGAGCCGTTCGTCCGCTGGAAGGAATCGCTTTCCATAAGTACTAATATGGGCCTGGGTCAAGCTCATTCGGAAGAATTTTTCATTTCCCCACTGATGCGGAGCACTGTAAAACAAATGAAAGTTTATTGTGACAACTGAAATGACAAAGTTATATCTGAAATTAACATTCTGATAAATTTCTTACTTGTTTTGTCCAAGGCACCCACATGACACCCAGAAAAATGTCAGGTCAGGGTGAACGCCTTCAATAGTAATCACCGCTGAGCATCCGAAACATTCACCACAAAGAGCTTGCAGCTTGAGGTCGTCCTTGAGCCTTTCGTTGAGTTTATTCCAAGGAATCATGCCATGTGTCTTCATCAGACCTTCACACACAACACAACAATATTATCAAACAATTGTATTATTTTTAACCTTTAAACCTAAATTAGTTAACTGACCTTGAATATCAAGCACTTCTCCATCAATTCCGAGTCCAAAATTGTCAGTGATGGTACAAAATTCGCCATTTTCTCCAGTAACGAACAAAGGCAAGGAATTTAAATCGTCTTTGTTTGTCGACAGCTCACTGTTCCCGTTCCCCATACCTTCAATAAAAATAAAAGTTTAATAATGGTTGACTTTTACAAGCAGGCACAAAAAATATATTATTTGAATACAAACGCTTTTACTTACACATAACTTGGATCGCTTCCAGAACATACACATACTTAAGCTCCGCCACTTTTCCCGGCTTGTTGTCGACTCTGTAGCGTGGAAGATGAGTATTATTGCGAATCAAAAGTTCTCCTGCAGCTTTTAACATTTCCTGATTCAAGTCCCAGTGCTAAAAGGTATTATATAACAATTAAAATATTAAAAACTGGTTTTAAATTTAACAAAATGTAAGGTGTAAAATAATACAAAGCTTGCATCTCTTACACTTCCCGTGCAGTAGGCCGTGTTGGTAAGCATTTTTGTTCCTCCAAAGTAGTCCGCAAAGTCCACAGGGAAGAAATTTATTACGTAGTTAATTCCGTGAGCGGCCTTCATTCGGTTATGCAGAGACTTGTCATGTTCCGACATCAAGGCAGTGTCAGTTGACCTCTCCAAACCAAAGTCCTATAAAAGTAAATGATCAATTATTATTAAGCACTCCAAACAAGTCACTTTAATTGTGTTATTTTTTACCAATCTATGTACACTCACCGGGGTTTGGACATGGACAAACTGCCGATTGAGCTGGTGACGGCCGATGTTACGCAAGATATCCTTGTATTTCATCTTGATTCCTGGGATGACAAAGACTTTGGTCTTTCCTTCGTACAGGCATTCCTGTATCTCGCCGTCCCACGCTACCATAATGAAGTAAATGAATGAAATAAAGCCTAAAACAATAATTGAGTAAAATGTCTAAAATAATTAGTTTAGGTACTTACAAACATTTTTCACAATGTATTTCCTCACGAACTCGAGAACGTCTTCTTTTGTAGTCGTTTTTTGAACCCTATGAATCACAATTCCTGGGAAAATCGTATCCGCCATGATGATGTCAACTGAAACATAAAATTATAACAATATCGACATTCAGATTATTTTGCAACTAAAATTCATAAATAGTATGTTATCTTTAAATAAAAATAATAAATTACCTCCAAATTGGAGACTCCAACGATGAAAGGTTGGATGAGAACGGTGTAGAAATGTGAAATGCAGACAGGAGCAGCAGATTTATGAAGGAGTTAGTGATTGGTTAAAAATAATACACCTAGTGTCAACGGACAGCGTTGGGGATTAGAACTGTAAAAACAAAAAGAAGAAACATACATACTACGTTACAGTTTAAATAGGTTTAATTACTCCAAAAAATATAAACATTTCTCAAAAATATTAATTGTCAGGATGTCAGCAATCAACTTACCATTTCAACAAGAATGTCCACAGTTCCTTTCCTTCGAATTAATTGATAGACTGTGCCACAGCGGACCCAAGTACGAATTCCAAATGATCACCACCAAGAACGTACCAGTAACACTTGTTGCACTGTTTAATAGGATTTTTAATGTTAACTGCAAGGCGCAGTGATACAATAATTAATCTTGAAAGATTTTCTCACTCCACTAATTTTTTACTAGAGTCTTGTTGCTTGAGTGGTTTAAAATAATACTTAAATTCACTTTCCCAACATTAAAACTGAAATAAGTAATAAAACGATCTTGAACATAAAAAGTGAATGTTTTGGAGAAGAACACGAAAAGCAGACTGAACTGAAAGCTGAAGCTGCCAGCAAACCAACAAGTGATCAGGAACAAACACAGTAGGAATCCAAAGAGTACACTGAAAGTAATTCCCTTCAACTTAAGTAGGTAGGCTTTCAGAACGTTTTTTTAGTCTAAAGTACACCCAGAATGCACAGAGAAGGAGAGTTGTGGGCGTAGCAAATAAAATATTGTTTTCTGGTCTGCTTTCATTTATGTGCATGCATGCTTATTGCGTTTTTTTTCTACCCTTCATGACGTCAAAATACTACAAAATGAATTCAACACGTACATTTCATTGCAGTGACAAGTAAAAGAATGCTCATTCCACTAGGCATATTATAATACTAGAAGGGGGCCCGTTGCTGCACTAAGTGCACCAACAAATAATGGCAGATATGCTGTGATCTTTAAAATCATGTT
>JAQFYG010002376.1:0-15021 GCA_034694325.1 Entomobrya corticalis
AAAAAATATTGAAGCTTTAGTTTATTTTGATTCTGAGCTGCACGTGAAAAATATTAGTCATGGATCAGTATCCAAAAAGGTGTCGATTAAATATCAAGTTTTTATACTTGGAAGGCCCGCCGGGAAAATGCGTTAGGCCAGAAGTAAAAAACAATATGATGAAAAACACTCCCTGTTTGGCTACTATTTACCACTAGACGAAAAAATTTGATCCTGGTGACTTATCTGTCGCTGACAAGCCTAGATCTAGAAGGTGTTAAAAATTGGCTTTCGAATAAAACGTTTAAAATGTTTATAGTGTCATAGCTAAACACAACTGACTGACACTTAGTGAGTTATCAAAAACTGTTGCTATGGCCTTAGGCTCTGTGCACAAAATACCAACGGTTATATTTGCCCTCTCATTTTACAGTGCTTGAGGGATCCCCAAACCCATCACATAAGAACAGAAGAAAAATAGGGTGAGTGCGTGAAGGGGCATATTTCCCCATATCTTCGATCCTGATTTTTTTCTTCGACAAACCGTTATTGAAAAGGACGCCTGGGTACACCATTATTAAACAAAATATAAGCAGTGGCCCCAATGTTAGCTACCAGCAGCGTCAGTGCCCTTTTAAAAAATCATTTAAAAACGCCAAACAAATAATTTTTGGCTCTTGTTCGTTGGGACTGAGAATTGGATAAAGCCTTTTTTAAATCCTTTAAAAGATACATACTTAAGTAGAAATCTTTATGCAATTAAAACTAACGTGTTTAAGCATGCTGAAATTGAGCAGTGATGGCCAATATGTGGAAATGTAGTTTTTTCATGCTACACCAAATTTTCCCTAGTCACATTTCTATGACCACACAATGTGCTATTGCCAATGCAGGATTCATTAAACCTATGAATATTGCTTACAAATGTGCCTTCTCTACCTGTGACTAGTTTTCGTTTTCAAAACTCCAACCAAACTTCCATGGGTGATCATTTTCTACTAACGCTTACCTCAAAAAACGTGTAAAGGCATGACCTTAGTATTGGTGCCCCTCCTTCTTCCACAAAGGATTGTAAGCTCTTCGTAACTAATGGGATAAATGTGCGACAAATAGGGGTGATTACGTGGGGAAACAATACTAGTAAAATCGGCTTTGTTCAAATGTTAGAGAAAGATGAAGTTTTCTAAAAACATTGTGGAAACCCCTCGTATAATATTTCAATGAGGCACTTCAGTGTACTTATAAAGAAAACAAAATATGAGCAACGGCCATGATAGCAGAACAGAATTAAAATATTAGTTTGCGTCCAGTACATGGGATCATAATCAGCAAAATCAGCAACAAGATAAACCATATAACTCTAACCCCGTACACTAATCCTTTCTAAAACATCACAGAGTTCAATGGCACTAAATTTGTTTTATTTCCGCTGTGATGTGAAGAAAAGCCCCATTTTGGTATGAAAACAAAGTTAGTAGGTCTGTAGAAGTACATATTAGAAATTAATGACTGACGGGCCAACATACTATTCCTACCTCTAACAAGAGTTAGCTCATGCACAGATAACTTGGGAAAGGAAAAGAAAGTACAAATATCTACATCACAGCGCTACCCGCATACAAATTCTATTGTCATTATACCTGAAATACTGCAATATGCTTCATGTCATCGTCATGCTTTTTTAAACAAACTACTTATACTTTATAACTAGAAAATTTGAGAAACTGACTGCAATGCCTGTGCATATATTTTTAAAGCACAGAAGTTAGTTAACCGCCCATTTTATATAGAAAAAGCATAAATTTTACCATCCAATAGAGCAATTTTATGTGCATCATAATCTGCTAGTTAAACTATAACATTTTACTTCATGAGCCAGAGCAGAAACAGTACGAAAAGCGAACTAAACTCGGAACTCCAGCCAAGTCACAGTTTCTACTAAAGTTTTTATTTTTCACCAGAGTTTCGGAGAGACTAATGTCTTGTGTATTTCAACAAGCAGCATATGACATTATTTTACAAGACTCTTCTTGTATTGGATCTACTCTTTCTCTCTTCTGCTACTTTTACTTTGTTTTGATCTACCAAAGCAGCAGACTCGGTTACTGTTTTTCGTTCAGCTCAGAAAACGCAAGTTGGTTTTCCAATAGCTGACTAAAATGCTTGTTGTCTGCCTACTAAAAACTTCATTGGAATGAGTGAGCAGTGAGCACGAAACCCTGAATACCAGATACTACCACTGCTGCTGTTACTCCTACTATTTCCAGAAACCTCTCGTGTTACAACTTTCCTAAAGCTGGAGACGAAGAAAAACCCCCAAAAATCCAGAGAGCAGAATGATTCGCATAGCTAAAACTTATACATTCATCCTCTATTGATCTACTAAAGAAAATATCATTTTCCGCTAAAAGCTTATGATCTTTTTCTCTCCGTGACACTGCACTAGTAGGAGAGAGCAAAGTGATGGTCTTTGTCACAAAACTTGCAACGAACCAAAGCAAAAAAGAAAAGCAAACCTTTATATAGCATTCCCCCATTTTTTAATACGAATATTTCTCTTGGAGAAAGGTTTTCAGTTTTATTCTGTTGTTTGGCTGGTGTGTGCAGTAAAAGTGGCGAGGGTGAAACATATTCTCTTTCAGTCGTTGCTACACAGTCGGCAGTGAAGCAAGCATTGTTGTTCGACGGGGAACACCAGACTATATTTTTCTGTAAATCTGGCGCGTACGCTAACCAGCAGTTGCAGTGGCTATTGTAGAGCAAGAGTCCAGTGAACTTTTTTCTTGTGATCATAGTCTACTACGGCTTCGCAGCAAGCACCGTTACAACTTCGTGTCTTAAGAAGGAAGAAAAAGAAAGTATAAACTTTCACATTTTTTGGTGTGTGCACCATCATTACATTTTTTATACACGCAGTTTTTGCTCGTATAGAAAGTTTTGGTTTTTGTGTTGAATACTTTGTCAGCCGAGTCTAGTCATTTTCTGTGTGCATACTGTAGTTTTACCTTCTGAATAAGACACAAAGAAAAAAATTGCTTCTTTTTATTCGTAGTGGTGGCGGTGGAAGATAATGATGAGACAAGGGACAGACGGGATAAAATCAAAAGTTGACCACAAAAGGAAAAAGGCGCATTTTTGGTCGTTGGTTACTACACTGGCTGAACAGAGACAATAAGGGAATTGCTTAGCTGGAGGGACATAGAAAAAACAAAAGCGTAAAGCGTCCATTCTTCAACAACAATAAAGCTAGCGTGCACTTACTGCTTTTCTTTTGGATTGTGTCTGTGAAGTGTGGGCGGCGGACATTGAGTGTAGTTTCTTCCCTGCTTAGCTTTTCTGATGTTTTGGATTCGGATGATTTTTGGAGATTATCTCTCCTGTCAAATGTATTTTTTCCTCTCTAAACCAAAAAAATAGAAAAAGTTTTGTTCTTTATTTTTCCTCCAACAGATTGTCATTCTTCCTGTAATACTCCCTGTGGTGCAACTGCAACATTTTCAAACAAAACGTATGAAAATAAAATAATAATACAAAAAGGAAAGTAAAAGTTGCGTGTGAGGAAAATATAACAAGTTTTTCTGTTCTTCTTCAAGAGAAGTGTCATCGAGAAGAAAGTTTATTTTTTCTCATCTTTTACATTTGTTGTTGTCGATAATAAAATATAAATATTCATCAGCACGGGCTTCTCCCATACAATTTATCAAGATCCTATCCTGTTTCTCCGTAATAATAATAATAAATAGCGTTTGCCCGTGCATACCCTACACTACAAGTCAATATATTACCGTTACAAATATAAACGTTATAAAACGTTACACAAATAAACGATCGAGACTACAGAAAACAAGATTGTTACGTTACAAAAACACATGAAACATAGCTTAGAGGCAGCAAGAGAAAATGGTGAAAAGAGAAATGTTACGACGTAAACAATTCAAACAAATTGAAGAAAAATATGCAATATGTACGTTCAGCAGCTTGGCTCAATTTCACAAATAATCTATTCTATTGATTGACTACTTATTTCATTTATTTTGCCTCTGCTCCAGGAATGAATATTGAGTGATTCGTGATCCAAGCGCAAACCTACCATTATTTCGTGTTTCTTGTCTTTTGTAATGCTCCGAAGCACAGATATAATCATCGTGGAAAGTTGCTAGAAAAATATTTATTCTGCTATTCTTTTTTTCAACGAAAAGTATTACACAACAAAGAATAAAAAACAAGAATATCTGTAATAATAGTTATTTGCTCACAAATCATGTAGTTCGGCGTATACTCACATCCGGTGTATCATCAATCATCATCGTGCTTAACCTCGTTCACGAAGAAAAAAGGATAAGAAAGACATTCTGGGGTGATTGGACAGATAAGAAGTTGATCTTTACACAAATAAGTCGTCTTTTATCTTAATAAAAGTAATTCCGCTACATATAGAAATACATGTTTTACATTTATATCTTATTACCTACATATATTGCTTCCGGTGATCCATGGAATATCCGCCGTAATGTGGGTAGCGGGATTACAAAACTGTGGTACTCTTTGTTCTACACATCGGGATCGATGAGCTGTTGGTACCCCAATATGTTGTGTATGTTGTTGGTGGATATAAGAAAATCTCAAAATTCACTCAATTTATTCTTCACCTCAGGCTAAAACGAGGCTTTGAAGCGTTTCATCATTTTATAAGTATAGCTATATTATGTAGAGCCCCAATATACGCACTTATCGGATCCAAGGGGTATAAGACACACAATAAAGATTGTACCACTGTTATTGACAGGTACATTTTTTCACATTCCCCCACATTTTTCTCTATCAACTTGTGAGAAGATTACAGACGAGTTGAAGAATTTTTCTTGGCTTTAAATACGCCTCAATTTCGTATCACAGACCGAATACTACCACACAAGCTACATCTTGAATCAAAAATTAAAGTGCTCCTGTTGTACTCTCAGCTTTACATTCCAATTTCCAACTAACTATCATCCGGAGAAAATGTAACCATTGAAATATTGGTCGAGAAACTGTTGGTTTTGTCTTTCTTTTTAGCAATCTTAAATATTTTTAGTGATTTCAAGTAAACAAGTGCTTATCTTTTTAGCTTGCAGGTCTAAGAAGAGGTTGCTTTGTGTGGTTTTTTTACATAATGTGCACACTCTTCATCTTGCCTTGAATAAATAAACATAACCAACGTGCATATAGACATTCCAACAAAGACGATAAGAAACATATAAATATACTCTGGAAATAGGAAAAGAGGCAAAAAATTTACGAGGTTGGCTAGTAAAGTTTAAAGTACTCGTTCGTATACAGCACTCGAGTAGGATTACAGTTTTAATCCCTCTTGTTTTTCTAGTGGCGGTGTTCACCAAAGAATGCCTATATATTCTACATACTTATTATAAACACTTCAGAAAAGTACACTCATAAATTGAATCTCCTCCAAAATAGGAGAAACTATATTATGATGTATTATGCTACAAGTATATACTATAACTATTGTTATTAAGCAAACAGAACTGAGATTTAACGGTTAAATGTGTAACTAAATCGGATTATACAGCAACAAAATATCATAATATACGGAATTACGCTGGCTGGAAATGGTGATTTGTGAACGTGCTAAGATTTGCTTGGAAAGGAAAAGAAACAAAGCCTACATTCAAAGAAAATAGTGATGTTCTATCATTTGAACCGCGTAGGTATAATGTAGCTTGAAACAAAACTGAGTTTGACAGTGAAAGGGTGGAAACAAAACTAATAATTTTGGATGAAATGAAAAAATCCTTTCAGGCTATGACTGCTGTAGTGTAATCATAACTGCTTAACAGAGGTAACGAATTAATTTCTATAATTTTAATAATTTACGCGTTTTATATTAGTCTAGGGGATATTTTGGATTCTTGGCTGTAAAAAGGCAGACTATAATAATTGTTAATAAGTAAAATAATCAGCTGAAGCGCATCCAATCAAGTGACATAAAAGAACTTATCCGTATTGGCCCATGAAACATTTTATTTAAAAAATAAAAAATGAGCATTCTTGCAAATTTTATGGAGAATCCAATGCCACTGTCATATTTCCTAGTTGGCTCCAAAATATTTATTGTAGTATACATAGTCATTAGTCGTCGAGTTCCTATTTCGTGATTGTAAATCTAAAAATTAGTTTCCTCCTTAGCCAGCAAATATATGAAAATCAAAGAGATCAACCATATGGACAATGGACATCGACAAAGTAAAGACTCGAAAAAGTTAAAAAATTCTTATTTGTCGATAGTAGTTGCGAAAAGCCCCAGCGACCAAAGCTAGCAAATGCTTCCTTTAAATATTATGTTTAAATGGTACAGTATGATTGATAAATGGATTTTTCTGGAAAACGAAGTTGAAAATGAAAGGATATTATGAATCGATGATGATTATACCTCTGTTAATAAGCTCGCAATTTACATTATGTACAAAAAGGATTTTTTGTGATGTAACGATGAATGCATTTATCCTGTCAATGATGAATGAAACTTCTTGTCATTGTCTGCCTTTGATGTTCTTAATTAGTTTAATGGCAACGTTTTCTTCAAAGAATAATTTCGTAAATCATAATTTTTTAGCTATGACCGTTCTCATGATCAATGTGGATACCAAAATGTGAACTCCAATAATTATAAGACTGTGCAGTAATTATTTCTTCCTTTAGCTTTATTACAAAGTAATCGATTCTCAGACCTACCATCCAGTGTTTCTGTTGATTAAATCTTGGCATATTAATAAAGTTGACGTTTCTCGTGTCTATCTTTCCATTCATGACATTCTGCACATAAAACAATTTCGTTGGGGAATTCCTGTATTGACGCATAAACTGAAAATATAAGTACCTAATTATACAGCAGACAACGTCCAGTTGCGTGAAAACACTAATTAATTATTTGATACTTTCGATTTATTTATGGCTAGTAAAAACAGTGTTTATAAAAATCTTATTCTGAGTTTTGATGTATATTTAAAACAAAACTTCATACAACCAATTTTTATACGAAATGTGTGACGAAAATAGGAGGCTATATTATTGGAGAAAATATCAAGTTGTATCCAAACGTTTCTTTTCATATTTTTCCACGAAAAATGTTGCAGATTCCATTGTCAATCTCGTTTCGTTATATTTTAGTTTAAAAATATGATGTAAAGTGTTTGCCTCTTTCTATCCTTCAAGCTTTTCGTAAAGCAGACAGACGTAGACAGCAACATACAAGAAAAAAGAAGGAGGATGGTAAAACATGGAATTGTTGTTGCAACGTTTTAATAGAAAGAAAAGTGAGTATCATTTTATCTTGAAAAGAACAACATGGGCTGTCTAATAGTCAGCTGTACGTATTATACGAAGACAGACCAGCAGAAAGTTTGCGATTAATTCCAATCATCTTGTCTTGCTTCTTGTCATCTTCAAATTAAATGATTGGCAAATGAAATGGCAAAAGTAGACAAACTGTTATCCAAGTAGAAGTAGCGGAATCCCTCCGATTGTTGCTATTCTATGTACCTTACCTATTATTGTTCGGTACAAGAATGATTGAGTGGAACATGAAAACATGCTCCAAAGATTACGCACGCATATTGCTATAACGTCATTCTTCGTCAAGTACGTACAGTGACACTGTGGCACGGCGTGGCAGTGATATGCCGGAAAAAGCAAGAACAAACTCAAAAGTAAAATCTGATCCTGTTTTCACTTAATCTTTGGAAATCTTGTTGCCCAGATGTTTGACCAGAATATTTCTTGCAAGTTCCCACTATGGTCTTGATATATTATATACTACACACACTTAATACTTTACCCCAGAACAATTCAACTTATGTATGACGAAGCACTCAGTGGAGGTAGAGAAAGTGGAGGTGAAAGTAAAGTTTAAACAAAACTAATCCAGTAATAGTAGAGTTATGAAATAGGTTTGGCAATAGAGATGCTTGGTTTGATAGATTGAATGCGTAAACATTCAACAAAGGAAAACAAAATGAGTTTTGCTTAACGGGACCACGCAACTCACTATCACATTTAAAAATTTCATTTCTGTCAGAGTCCTCCTTTCGTTTAGTTCTAAAGTGATCGGTAAAACAGAAAAGGTGTTAAGTATTTCAGATGCAATTATAGCTTTAGAAATTACGCTAGCTCAAGTAATGTTGGAAAAACAAAGAACGCTTTCATTGGGTAATCATATATGTTATACATTTCTTCAAATAAATATAAAACCGACATATTACAAAAGCCTTTGAACAAATAAGTCATTAATAACATCTTTGATTTTGTTATAATTCGAAAGACGATGGAAAATAATCAAACTCAGTAGGTGTCTCGATCTCGTCTCTTCAGACAACAACGTTTTGTTTTCTAAAAATATCAAAAACAAAACTATAAACTGGCATCATGCAACTTGATGCAAAGGACGAAAGCTTTCATAATATTTTGTGACTAGACAAAAAGAGCATTTATCTGACAAGATTTGATAATATTGTTGTTGTTGATGATGATGAAAATGATACTCCAAATCCACTATAACAACACATAGCCTCTAGTCCTTTCGTTCCCAACAGACTCATTTTTCTCCTTTTACTCGATTGACTACCATATATTATATTGTCCCTCTGTATTCTGTTAACACACACAAATATACATCCAGTCAGAACATGGAAATAATAGAAAGACTGGGGACGAATGGACTCTCTGACTTTTCTCTGTATTTTGCCAACTGCTACTTTTCTTGGTAGTTTTGTCCATATTATGCAAGTCAAGTGCAGCGTCTCATCACAAAAATATCAAACAAGCTTGCCTATTTTTCAAGCACTTGTTATATTAAAAGACTCATATGTCATGTCAAGTGGCTTATAAAGGTTAGATGGATGATGAAAAAGTCAGAAAGAGATACAAAACACGAAAACATCATCCATCCATCCAACCTCTAAACATTTTCATTTTGCTTAGTTTTTCTTCTTTTCTAGACTTCCTTGATTTTTACAAAAATACGCATGCTTTCTCAAGAGATGAACAGGACGAGAACGAGGATGTTCATTTTAAGATTGTTCTTGACTTTCACTTTCGCGTCGTTTTCTTTTCTTTTTTACAGATCGGCAACAAGAATTGTATATTGGTAGACGTGCGAACTCTTACTACGAGTACAAGACACACGCATTATCTTTAAATCTTCTTGGGTAGTTCTTTTTGATAGTAGCAAAACTAGCAGCTGAATGAAGAAAGGAACGAGCAGCCACAGATACTTGACAAATATTCACATTCAGAAAAAAACAAGCTGCTGGTGAAAGTACTAGAAGTGAAGTTGCCTTTTTCTTGTGTTCTTTCTTCTATTTTTTCTGGTATTGTCAGCAAAAAGGAACACAAAAATGTTACACGAGCACATTGATAAAAGCAGCAACGGTCACAAGCTAGAAGAAAGACAAGGAACGTTGTTCTCCCAAGAAAAGCATACTTTTTGTCTACAGTTTACACATAGAGCACATTTTATCTACTTCGACTTGTGGGTGGTGGATCGGAGAGATGCAGGAAGAAAGACCTCGGAATCATCATGGGTATCATACCATTCTTCCATGCTGGTTCCGTTCCATTTCCTTGCGTTTTCTCTGTATATGTATATGTAAAGTATAGTAAGATGGTGACGGTGGCAGTGGAATTTGATATTTTTATTTTACAAACTATGAAAAAAATTTCTTAAAGTTGCCACTACTGCTTTAAAACGGTATGTAGTATTCTTCTTTGCATTCGGTAAGCCCCGATTTTACATCATTATTGCTATGCATGATGTATATCCTTGTTTTTTTCGTCGCTTTCCAACAAAATGTAACTCCATTTCTGACTTTTTTCATGGACACGCTTGCACTGAAGGTACGTTCTGTAAAAGAAGCACAAACACCATTTGCACTTCGTGTGAGTTTAAGTAAGTGAAACAACAAGAGACAAAAGAAGCGACAAGAATAGAAACGTGGAATATTATTTTTGACATTGCAACACAGTCAGCGAGAGTCGTGGTGGTGTTCGAATAGAATAGCAGTAGAAACAGAAAATTGCTGCCTTCTTCGCATACAAACTACTTGCTTTTCACCATGAAAATTTTCAGGTTTTATTAATGTATATGAACCAAAGCAAAGAATGTTTTATGAAAACAGACGAAGAAAGGACACGAGGACAAACTAAGAAAATAAAGTTGGTTTGTTGATAAAAAGAAAGTAAGAAATATTTTCCCAACGATAGTTCAGCTGCAACAAAGAAAACTTTTGGTTTCTCACAGTGTCATAGAATATCATTTCATCTTTGTACCTTAATACTTTTACTTTAGGGAATATCAGAAACATGAAAATCTCATAAAAATGCATCTTTTCTTGGTGTGGGTGTGGGAGTGTCGAAGTAAGAAGCATTTTCAAGGTGCCGGTATTGCTCAAAATACAACTTCGCAAGACAATAAAGTAATGGTATTGGACTTTTTTGTTGCAGAAAGTCCAAACTCTCTTGAAATGATCATGCATGCAGAATGCAGACACGACAGACAAAAGTAGTAATGGAATATCTGACAATGTGGCATATCAGTCCAGACTTGTAAGGTCCTAAGTTATTTATCTACAAAAAAGTTTGAAGAAACCAGAACAATCTGTAATTTTGCTGTATTTTTTGTACTTCAGATAAGTTTTCTGTAGTTTTGGTTTTTTCATCACCACATCAGTCTGTCTTTCTTTCTTCGTTAGTCATTGTAAGATGGGTATTCAATCAATCTTTAACCTTCACAGAAGAGATAACTTCTGCTTTTGCCTTACTTCTTGATCTTTTTTCTTGACATTTCATCATTCATGGTTCATCTTGTTTGGTGGAAAAGATTTGTAGACTTTTCTTTTAAAATGTAAATAAAATAGGAGAGATTTGTTGAAAGAAGTACCTAAATGGATCCGGAAAAAAAGTGTGAATCAAATCAAAAGCCATTCAGGAAACTAAAAAAAGTTTACTTTAATTCTGTTTCTTCTTTAAACATTTCTTTTCGTCGTATACAGATCAGAACATGGTTAGTTCTAAGAGATGTTGATATGCGGTCAAAATAAGCATTTTCCTTCTTTCACCTCTTATTTATCCGCGTCCATTGATTTCACGGAAAAGTTTTACATATGACAGCTCAAGGATATGTTTTAAAAACTGTTTTTTTTTCATGGTTAGTGACGCCAAAACACCCACTGCAATTCCGTGCTTAAACGATTTCGACGTATGTGTGTATAAAGTACACAGTGTACCTTTTTCTAACTTTTGCTTCGGGATGCAGATTGATGTGTCAATGTACAGCTAAAGAAGTTTCATATCTAATTGAGAATCAAATCCCACTTATCCATCCTCCGTAACCCACATCCTCATCATACAAGCGTGATACATAAGTTCATAGTTACCACTACTACTGCGTGTACATCCAGCAAATGTAAAAAATCACATGGAAATTTCTTACGTTTGGAAGTTTGGATTCCACCATTCGTGTAGTAGTAGATATTTCCTATGCAGACAGTGTAGAAAAGGGTAATTGCTTTTCCCTCTTTCATTTTTCAAAAGGAACGACAGGTTTTTTGGTTTCTGTGCCTCGGTTTGTTCGTGAATTTGAATAGACTTTTTAAATCAGATACGATCTCTGCATTGAAATCAGAAACCTAATTTTGACGTAAAAAAATTCATCGGAGAAAAGAGAAAGTGTAAAAAGGGAACAAAAAAGAATATCAGATTTCAAAATAAAAAGCAAATGCTCCCGGTGATGGTTTCACCATCTCGCTTTTAACTTGCGTGGAGGCTTATTTACTTTTTACCCGTATTCGTGCTCGTTCCTTTTTACCTCCTACACCGTCATCTTGATCTTCTACTGCTCAATTCCATTCCATTCCACCAAAAAGAAGAAAGAGAGGTTCCTATAAAACATAAAGAAGAGTTAAGAAAGATAGAACGGAAGAAAATGAGGGTAATTTGAAGTTTCTCTGTTGTTGATAGACACGTGCACAAGACGGGTTTTCTTAAAGGTAAAGAAGGAAGGAAGGCATATAGTCGTACTTTTTTCTTTTGCTGCTTTGATGAAAATGTATTACTCCTTTTCATACAACTCGGTCAACTGCTACCTTGTTCACTGTTCAAGTTTTTCTGCTGAATAAAAATTGATTGCACCAATGCCAAAGCCATTTTACTAACGGCAGACCGGTACACACTGTAGAAAGGAGGTATAAAATCTGTACCATATATTTTTTTGCAAAGAAGGCATTTCTGTTTTTGGGTATCACAGATGCTTCCGCCATTCTACCAACTTGCTTCCTACCTTCTTCTCCAAGTTGTAGGGATTTTCTTTACGGTATTGCAAGATTAAAAGGCGGGAGTGGCCTACATATTACATTGTGTGTGGTAATCACAAAAAACTTGCCCTCGAATCTCATGCTTCTCCAAGTTCACGTTCATATGCCCACTTTTGTGTCAAGAAATCCTCTCATTTTCTTTTTCTTCCGAAAACTTTCTTTATTTTGTATTAACAATTATTCCTTTTTACTTTTGCACGCTGCGCTACTGCTAGAATCGGGAAAAGGGGTCTAAAAGAAATGTGAGAGAAGAATCACTCAAGAAAGACGTATATTTATTTTTCTTCGTTTAAAATGGCTGAGTTAAAACAGAATTAAACTATAGCTTAAACGCACACATAAATTTACACAAAAAGTTTAAAAAAAGTAAATTTGACTGAAAAAGTTTGGCATTTTAAATAGAAATTGTTCAAGTGGTACATTGTGATTTATAATGGCAAGTAAAATGTTTTTATTTTCATTTTCACATAAAACGTAATGTTCAGTATAGTGTCAGTTGGTATGCTTTAGTACATGGAACCTCTTCTATCTGTTTTATGGATGGATTTGGTCTATTTTATTTTATCGTTTTTTATTCTCGAAAAAAAAGTTTGTGTGTCCTTCTTCAAATGGGACAAAAAATGCAACTTTCTGGGAAATTTTAGATGTCATGAGCGAAAAGAGGCAAAATTTGAAGCACAACGGATTTTTTATACTAAACTCAGAATATTGTGTTCAAACAGTTCAAAGTGAAAGCAATAAAGGGCAGAAATTCAATTTAGATAGCAGCGTTTGCATACACACTACCCAGGATGGCCCATTTTGTGATTTGAGATTCAGTATATGCAAGCGGAAAAGGTTTAAATATTAAGGGTTCGACACCAGTTTTTGCAATAGGCCTCGTATAAAAAGATTGATACTCTAAAAATTCTCTGTATCTCCATTTTATTGTCTCTGCCTTTGGTTTACCTTTGCATATCGCATAGGTACACTTCTGTCATCATCCGGAATGACACTTTAAAAGCAAACAGAAATCATGATAATAGGTGTTAGAGAAATTATTTATTCTGAATTTTTTTGCTTACTAAGTCGTGTCACACTATTTTGTGTCAAATAAAAAGGAATAATTACTACAAAAAATTAGGGGAAAGTCATTGCTTATCGCACAGTCATTCAGTGACAGGATGGAAGAAACGACAAGAAATAAAATTCATGAGTTTCTATTCACTCGTTTCCTGGTTATTTCTGGAGATCTTACGAATTTTTTCATAGGCTGTATTTCTTTGTTGTCATTATCCAAGTATCAAGTTTTAATAGCAGAGCATTATTTCGGAAACTTTATAACTAATAATATTCCAATAGAAAAGCATGAAGGAAATCAATATTTAGTAGCTGTACATTCTAATTTATTTTAGTTTCCTGAAATAGGTAATAATAAAAAGGTAATGGAGCTATCAAAAGGATAGATTGAGGATTACATATCAGTTTGATAAAAAGGCATAAAAATGACAAACGACTGTATGCACATATTCTTTGATGATATATTATTCAAAAAGCTTCAAAGCTATACGCTTCATATATTTAACATATTTTCTTTCATGGAGGCAAAAGAATAATATTAAAATATTATCATATAAACTTTTCAATAACTCACTCAATGAAAGTATGCTCACCATAGTCTATATTTCATATCCTGCATTTCTTTTCCAGCACCACATTTTTCTCTTCATATCATGATATCTTGAATGTGAAAGCACGAGTGCTCCGACGCACAACCAAAACACAAAACATCAGAGAATACCAAACGAAGAGTGTGTACAAGACTATCACAGTGTCATGTACTTTTTCTGAAATATCACCACCAATCCAAAAAAATTCAGTCATCCATTTAAATTAGACTTCAAAAAGAAACTTTCTCCTTGATTTTTTTTGTTTCTGCTGCTCCTCCAGACAAGCATACTGCTACCCGAGATATACGAGGGTCATTTGGCTGAAAATGGCCAGACTTTCGATTGCAAAATTTCTGCAGGAAATCACTAACAGATAGCAATCTGCATGTCAATCGATAGAGAATTTTGTTTTCTATTAGAAAAATGTCAATTTGTATTCTTTCTCATTGCTCAGCTGGCTTAAAAACAGGAAATTTACATAGATCAACATAGATTTTACAACCACAAATATTTGTGATCATGCCGGATAAATTGATTTTGCAAGTCATTTATTCCGCATATAACGACTATTTTTCCAAAAAAACTTAGACTTACGATGAACATAGACTAATAAATATTGCGTAAAGACAAAAATCGTTTCGTCACGTTGCCTAGAAGCTGGCTCACGACCTCTAGAGTAAAATTTAGTTGCACCAAAAATATCCAATTTTAAGCTTCTACATAGAACCACGGCATTCGTCCCGGATAGCACATAGGCTCTTGTCCATCAGTGGAAAAAATGTGAAGACCCTTAGAATTATTATGTTGAAAAGTAAAAATCAAAGTTGCTGAACTATGTTGAAACGAGACGCATGACAATGAAAGCTGGCCACTTTGAAAAACACGACCTACGTATATGCTTTGCTACCTATTCTATGTGAGTATATATCTGTGTACCTCCTACACGCACTGGGAAAACTAAGCCTTCCTAGAAATAAGGAAAAAATGAACTGACTATCTACTCAACTACTCTTCCCACCAGTTTGTTA
>JAQFYG010002377.1:0-15017 GCA_034694325.1 Entomobrya corticalis
CACTGACTGAGTCACATGTTACTGAAAAACAACCTGAGCTCCCTAGATGCATGTAAATCTAACCATTCCTGAAGCAATTGTTAATCATTCTGTCAAACCAAGGCTTTTACTAATTTCATAAATGCACACATGGGTAAATTTAAAAGGCTTAGAGGATTTTCTCCGTAAAACGTATGAAGGAATAGCTATTAAAATTGTAAGTCTAATTTTTGTTGCGGATAATTTAAATTTTAAAAAGGCTAAAGGCTATTGCTGTAAGAGACCAAATAAACGCATTAGACGTTACTGATTGCATTGAAATCATTACGATGATATTGCAATGGATTACTATAATTTAAATTGAATGTACAGGAATAAAGTATAATATTTATTGCAACTTGCATGGCAAGCTAATTTTTTGTAGTTTTCGAATCATTGACGAAAACAAAAATATTTAGAAATTGCCTCAATGCGTTCCCTTTACACTTCTAAATGCAGCTATTAAATTCTACGTTTGCCATTCATTTTACTGCGTAGATAAATAACATGCAAGCTGCTAAAACAAAATGAAAAATGTGAAAGTGATAAATAAAATGTCATCTTGGGTAATCACCAAATCACCAACTTTAACTTTATTGTTTTTACCTATTCTCATTCTTCCATCTATGCGCTGGCAGAAATTTAGGATTTCATTTGCACAGTAAGCGACAACTATTTTGAATTGTCATTTTACATTTCAATAATTTTCTAGATTTATCTTGCCTATTTATATTACACAGACCATAAAACGAAAGTTCTTAAAATAAAATAAAATACATTTAAACACGAAAATGGTTACGGTTTGATTACCTGACACTGGAGAGAACTACTCTTTTACTGCACGACTGACATATATGTAAAGAATCAGACCAGAAACATGCTTATAGCATCATTGAAAGACAAGCCAAGTGTTTAAATACTCATTTTTCATTCATAAATTTTCACAGTTTCTACAACAAAGTTTCCCAAGTGAAAATGCTCAAATAAATTTACTGCTAAATATTTTATAGTCTTTTTTTATCTGGTAACATTGAAACTTTTGGGAAAGATGGGTTTGAAGAAGAAAGAGAAGCAACTACTCATAAAAAGTCATAAAACAAGAATGGGCATCAAGTACAAGCGCGCAATATGAATTCTCAAACTGTAAAAAAACACTGAAGAAGTACCAAAGTTTCTTCCCTTTAACAACCGTCCTCCATTTTTGTCAGAATCAGAAAAGAAAGTAGGGTAAAGGATAGAAAGAAGTTGTAGAAATTGAAGACAAGGTTCCAAAAATAAATGGTGAGTCTAGCATAAACATAGGACCATTAGAAGACAACATTTCATATTTAGTATCCATAATAGTCACTTTCTCTTTTTCTCTTTTGTTTGAGCGTTTCTTTTTACTCTTCTGTGTGCCTATCCTATCTACTGATGTGGTTGGATATTGCATATATATAGCAGTTGATAAGCTGATACTGTGGAAAGGGACCCTCCAATCCTCCATTAATACCAAAACCAGCAGCATCATAACCAAATATATAGTTATATAGCAATAATTATATATTTGACGTATGCATTTTTGGTAACATGAGTAAATGCATAGTTGACTTTAAGAGACACATATACCATTTATGGTAGCTTTTTGTATCAAGTTTATTCCATTATCTCGGTTATAATACCCTTGTTAATGCTCAAGTTAACAAGTGCAAAAAGTGCTCACTTTCTCCATTACATGACATGCTGCCTCAGTCATACATGACAGTCGTCTCCTTCGTATTTTATGGAAGTAAACTTGTTCAGCTGCGGTATTTACATGAAGTATAAAAAGTACATGAAATGCTTGCGTTTATCTATCTTGTATCAGAGATGTCCAAAAGATAGCTTTGAATGTCTTTTCTACTAGATACGTTATACTGCATCTTATAAATGACTGCCACCATCAGTGCAAAAATGGCATTTAAAATTAAAGAAGTGTTCTCCGAAGAAATAAAGAGGGAAAGTGCAAAGTACTTATACATATCCCATGAATGCTATACATATTTTAGTTTACTTTCTTTTATCTTATGCGAAGAATTCCTTGTTTCAACTTCAACTCATGTACCCGGTAACTGTAAGAGAAACCAAAAAGCTATTATATAGATTATTGAGAACAATGTAAGCGGTTTTGAGAACATTGTGACACTTTTCTTATTGCTGCAAATATTGCCAGTATTATTAGTAGGTATATGCGTATGATATATTACTTATGTAAGGCAAGGTGATTCCGCTAACAATATGCTGTGGACTGCGGATGCAGACAAAACACAAAAAAGATTGCAAGCAGAAAGCGTACAAACGCACCTACGTCGGGAGTATGGTCGAATCTCATGTCCATTAAGTTGGTACTAGGATTAGGATATGTTACTATATATATAGGACGACTGACAAGTGAGACATAGTACTTAGATCTGTAGTTCTATTTACGAAAGTAAGTATGCATTTGTACTACTTTTTGTTCGGTACTTTAGTCTCAAGAAGATTCGCTTTTGTCCATGGCTCCCAAGAGATGATGATGCGGATTACTTTAGATGATCCGGTCGCTTAGAGGTTAGTCTGATAATGTCTGATGGAAAAAGAAGTACAAAAGAAGCATGGGAGTGCAAGAGTGCTCTATAACACTTACAATTAGGTATGTATTAAATACGTGCATTTTTATACAAAGAGCATATTTAACGTTTGGGTACTTTTTCTTTTTACTTGTACGTTTGCTTCCGTTACAATTGATTCTGCATTGATTCTGAGAACAATTGGCAAATACTTGTGGGAATATGCTACAAATAGAAACAAATGTTTCAGAGAATTTTGTCGGTGAACTCTGTATCCACATTACATGGTCATAAAATCGTAAATACGCTTCGCTGGTTGTTTGAGCCATTTTACATAATGTTCCACAGTGCCGCATACTATTATGAATCCCTTCACTGAAATTGTTTGCCATTGTACATTTTGTCATTACAATGTAGTAATCGCAGCTTACTTGAGCAAAATGAATGTGCACAAAAAGCATATTTGGTCTATATATTTCATACGCTCTTATCATAGTCATGGGTTTTCAGATGAGTTTTTCAAAGTAATCCCATGAAACTGACAAATCTATTATTTCTGTGATTTGAATTACGTTTTCGCGCAAAGATGAGCTCGCTCACTAAAATATACACTTTACTAGTTTACTGGCCGTACGTAATCCACTATTTCATTTATTTCGAAATCATGCACCAAAATGCATATTATATGTCCTCGTTAGCACACTTCAGCACATAAGCAATTACGGGAAACCATGAAAGCTTGTTATTACACTGTATTTATAAAAATGATGTAGATGATATAATGCATTAAGTCGAACTTTGACATAACGGACGGCCATAAAACGAATACGTTACAAGTGTAAATAGTTCGTTATAACATAACTATAGCATTTCTTTGCAAAAGATGGCTAGATAGAACAACGGAGCTACTAGCGTAGTAAACTGGCTTTGGAACCATGAAAATTTGGTATTTGTACGTTGGTACGTAAGCAAATGGTTTTCAGACGAACTGCGTACGTTGTCACCACGGTACGTTATAACTAAGGCCATTATAACAAAGACTTCTTATTTAATATCAATTTAACCAACCGTTGCTTTCAAGATTGTTTCGTAATCATTTTTTTTGGAAGTCCCTACAGCTACAAACACTACAAGGAAACTAATCTTCATTGAATTGAGAAAGGAAAATGGTAATATGGTAAACGGTCAAACAATGACCACATACGGTAATACTTGTATTATAGTAAATAACTCCACGAGTTTCCAGAAACGGTATGGAACGTTATCTTGTTCTTCGTCTGAAATAAAGTAAAGTCTGAAAAACATAAACTCGAAAAATTGAAGCCTAATGTAAAGTGCGGCTTCTTCCGTATTTTGAGCAGCGTATCACTTGCACAGTTTTTAACAACTTTATTAAAATACAGTTAAATGTAAATTTTTTCTCGACCAGCATCCGGAGGCGAAAACTAAAAATCCTCATCAGCGGATTTGTCTAAATAATCTTCGTGCCCAATTTTTAATAAATTTGTTGAATACTATCCAAAATGAAACGTACGTCCAAAATATTGCAGAAGCCGCAGTTTGCTGGTGTTAGGGGTTAATTTTCCAAGTTGATGTTTTATTTCAGACAAAGAACACGATAATGACAGCAAACTTAAAATTTGAAGGGATGTCAGGTGTTTCCTAAAACTCATGGAGTTACTCTTTAGTTAACATGCAGCCATATAACGACTATGAAATTCGAGCGTTGATTCGAGACAATAAACTTATCAGAAATACCCATTTTCTCGTAAGCTCCTTTCCATTGCTTCAATCAGTGTTAATGATTCACATGAAGTTTTGGAGTAACAAAGAATTCTACTCAATGAACTAGTTCCAGCTTCTAAATATTTTAATGAATTAGATAAAACTGGTTTGCTATTTTCAAGTATTTGAAGCTCTATAAATGCTCAGCTTTATGCTGAAAGAACTATCTTGTCCAAGTAAAAACAATTTTATTTTGGTCATCCGTGATAATAAATCATTTGGATGATTCCTGAATTTGTGAGTTCATCATCAATTATTCATCCATTTTGCCAAATGACAAATAACATGGACTAAATTAAATCAAAACATAACAAATACTGCTGTACAATCTTTATTGTCAATATAATTATAAATAAAATTAACGTTTAGCTCTTGAATGTTTTCTTATTTATTAAAACTTTCTAACTAGCTGTTTTGATGACTAGTCTTTGAAAACTTTGAAAACTAGCTCCTTGATTTAAGAAATTCTACTATTAATGTTTTTATCCTCGTGCTGGGAATTTTTAGGAAAACATTCATACTATGCCGTATTATGTTTTGACTATTATGGTTATTTTTTAGTTTCGAAGGAAAACTTCTCACTTATAAAATTTCTGGATCATTGCAATAATTTCTTTGGTAAGCTAACATCATATTTTACTCTCTCAATTAATTCTCAACCAAGGTGTTGCAATGTACACAGTTAACGAAATCCCGCTCTACCACATAAACATATTCTTTCTTACTTTCTCTGATGTGGTATTTGTTCGTAGCATGTGCTCACTTGAGAGGAGCACACTTTCACCAAAGAGCTAGAGATCTTTGCTTTGGTGTTAGTATTTGTGAGTTTTAGTGCCAGCAACAGCAAGCAATGGATTGCTGCAGCGTGTAGCTATAGATTCCTCGGGGAATTCTTTCATTTACAATATAGAAATTTTGCCTTTGCTGTCTACTCAAGCTAGATTTAATTTCATTTTAATGAGCAGCATCATACTTTCAGTTTAGTTCCCTGGTGAGTTCATACAACAGTTGCCAAAATTGTATGCAACGTGAACCATACTTTACATTATGAAGAAATGTTACCTATATGCAGATGCGTGTATTTTGTGTAATGTTGTGTACTTACAACAAGTACATACAACATAGCTAGCGGTAAAACACGCAGTCCTACTAAGTATTCATCTTGTACAACAATCATCATCGTCATAGAACAACTGTAATATTGCTCCTTATTTTTTACTGTCGGAACATCACAGTCAATCTCTGGGGGTTTGCAAATTACGATATTTTGTTCTTTACTTACAAGCCACTCTAATGTGTGCGTACTGCTTACAGGCCAAAAGCTGCTCAAAACCCTGATTCACTTATTCAGTTCAAGTTGATTTTGCGCCTGTTTTATTTTAGTCACTTCAGTCTGGAATTACATCGAATTGTTTGACTATGCAAAGGGACAAACATTTTATTCACTTTTAATGTATGTGCACCTCAAGCACAATGTTTCACCTGAAAAGATTACCAAAAGACAAGAAAATCACGGCATTAAAAATATGTGAAGAAAGTATTTAAGAGGCACACAATCGTTGAATACGTCCATATTGCTTTCCTTTTCTGTAAACGGTGCAGCATGATTTTATAATTAGGGCTTATCATTTACTCAATTGCAAGTAAAACATCATTCAAGAATATTATTGTCAGTGCACTACAATAATATGACTTGACATAAAATTAAAAGGGAAGAAAACAAGACCAACCATATTTTTTCATGGAGAAAATTGAGATTAATTGGTACATATGAGTTGCTAAATACAATGCATACTTTATAAAGTCACTTTTATGTCGTCTATCTATCTAGCATTCGGCAATTGGATAATTCAACCCATTTGCGAATATCTCAACGTGATGTAGAGTACACTAGTAAAGCGCCACAACAATAATATTTGCTGCAATACAATATATGGTGGAACTAGGGTACCGGTATATAGTCTGATGCAAAACATTTGGTCTTAGCAATTTCTTACGAAACAGTTTTACTGCGCTTCGTGAGAACTATTATGTAGGTAAAGAGGCAGGTACCAGGCGAATTGTAAAACTTCCAGGTTTAATCTACCGAGTTTTTACTTTGTTCACGTTTGTGAATAGTAAAATAATATTTTCCACCACTCTTGTTTAGCTCATATTCTCTATCCCATAGTGTTTGTCTACACGAGCATGAATTTTCACTTTCTCATCTCGAGATTGATTTTAATTTTCTGCTAGTGTCTGTCTGGAAGCAACAATTTATGTATTTCTGTTGTTCGTAAAATGAAAGCTTTCATTTTTTTAAACAAAGTTTTTCTTCTTCTCTTCATCTGAGCATTTACAACAAAAATGTTTGTCATATAATATTGTATGCAATAGCCAATGTATATGATGATGTATTGTTCTTCAACTAATGCGACCACCTTCTACACACGCTCCATTCTCTTCCAAAATTCTCATTACTAAAGTTTTATATAACGGTGATGTTTGTCTCGCTGGAATAGAATCACATCCATATATAGAAACCGTAGAGTGCTAGAAATAGAAATATTCAAGTTCTTGTTGAACCTGTACAGTCGCAAAGAGTGCACAATGAGAGCTAGAGCTAGTATTATTTTACAGCTATCAGCATCATTCTGCTCTAAGCGATATATTGATCAGCACAAACACACTGGTTCAATGTTGTAATTACTTACACCACCATTAGCTCCATCCATTAAAATTTTTTCATAAATAGACACGGTGAAACAGACTACGCATTGGTAACAATTCACACTTGAATAGTTCGCAAGATAAAATATACCAACGTTCGTTTCTTGACTTTTTGGATGAAACGCGAGAAAGTAAAGTTAAACTTTTGTATAACTCGACGAACTCTTTAGAAAAAAATCTTCTGAAAAGGAAAAATTGCTAATGAAATGATTCGTTACATAACATCCACATACCATGTTTACAATAAAAGTTTTCGAATCGTGTTCCAAGTATTAGATGGACCTTTTATAGATTTTATCCATGTTTTGTTGTTTTGTGCCTTTTCGTATTATATAAAAATCGCTTATCTGCTATTTATACCCCTTCCTTCTCTTGGCTATGAATCTAGGAATTCCACTTCCTTTTACAAGTAATTAAAATTCCTAATTGCTTTCACTTGGCCGGTTAAATAAGGAGAAAATCTCAGTCAGTCATATACATGCTTACACTACAGACGAACTACTATAACATGACTCTCACGTAAACTTTGTGTTTTGATCGTAGACTTGTCCTTCTCCTAAGGAAGGGAATTAGCATTGCAATCTAAGAAGAAAAGAGCATTGCTTTGTTGGTTTAGACTTTTTAGACCACTTTCTGTGATGCTTAAGCACCCCACCAATTCCCACGCCTGCTTGGTTAAAATATGTAGACTGCTTGCTAGTTTTATTCATCAGCTTGTATTTTTCCCACTTACCACTCGCAGAGCGCGTCTTTTTACTAAAACTGTATAATATGCCTATTTAAATCTGTTTTTGTCAGTTGTCTTACAGTGTGTTTTTGTGTGTATTCCCTAAAATCTTTGATATTACCAAACGCAAAAGGTAAAGTGCTCGCGATCAGATCTACTGGCAAATGGGAATGGGATGTTGACGAGAGATATAAATAGTTCTTTATCGACTTGCACAAATATTAAAATAGGTCGGTAGACAAGTACTTTCCAATCGCTACCGTAAACACAACTTTTTTATTAAAACGAAGGTGCTTTGATTATACGTAAAATAGATTTTAAGAAAAATATTTTATGGGAACATCAGCATATGCCTCACAATGCACGTTATTACCTTTCAAACTGTGTTATATATGAGATTATTTATATAGCTCTTATACAGACTGTGGGTAAAAATCCAATGTTACCTTCCTTCGGAGAAAATTATAATGGAATATTTTCTAAACTTTAATTTTATGAAATTTTTTACCGAAATCTGGAGTTTTACTTTCAACTACGGCCAGACTAATATTAGCAGAGAAAACGCAGGAGAGCGAATTCTTGTTTCACATACTTTGCAGCTTTAAAGAAAATGGCTTAGGAAAAAACAAACTATAAAGTTAAAAGCGGGAAATATTACCAAAGTAAACATTTAAGTAGCAATGTTCGGTACAATGGAAAGCTTTATGATTTTTATTTTAAAAAGCCTACTGCTACTTCAGGCTGGAAAAGGGTGCTGTAAAATGCAATCATGTTTGTTTGAATTTTTTTTGTCCAATCAAGCATTTAGGAAAAATGGAGGAACAAAGAACGACATGTAAGGTGCTCTTTACATATGGTGCATCATCACGTTATTTTCATCTATTTCTGATTACTGTTATAGACGGATTAATGAAGTAAAATATTCAGTGCTTCAGAAAGAATTGAAAATAAACTTTTTCATTAAAAGTTTGCATCGTTGCCAAACATAGATGAGAAAATTTTAGCTCGTTGAATTTTTTTCTAAAATAATAAATAATAGCTGACTAAGCTGGCATTTCATTTTCCCTGATGGATAAAAATACGGAAGTAGACGATGGTGAAGATTTATATGGCTTTATATACAGCTATACATATATCTTCTGATTTGAATCAAAATTTAAGAAGAGACGGAATTTATAAAATGGAATCTATAAACCTAATTGAAGTCAGATATGAAGGTTTTCAATATTATTTAAAATATTATGCAGGCTTTCAATGGTAGTAAATAAGTAGTAATCATTAGAAGAGAAAATTTATAAAATATCGTCGTAAAGAGTTAATGGGTTGGAGTAAACTTGAAAATTTAATTAGGATTCTTACCTGTACACTTTTTGCTTTGGAGGATGGAAAACAAGGATATTTCTCATCCTGTTGATTTTTCTTTAACCATTTGCATTTTGTTCAACTTAGCAATTCTAATGGTTTTGCTCAAATATGGTTATAGTTATTATACACTTTCATGTACGCAATAGATTGAATCGGTTTACAAAAAGTTTATCATTGTAAAACATTTAATTTAAACAAATATATACTTTGATGCTGCTTTTGGTTTCGGTACAAAATATTTATTATTACCTACATAAATAAGTATAGTATTCTGGAAGACATCACTACATCACCTCTTAATTGCAATCCCGTTTTTTCTTCTCATATTTCCGTATTTGTATGAGAATTTATACTTTATGAATAAGTCAAATACGAAAATTTTCTTAGTGAAAGAAACAAAGATACAACATTAACATTATGTTTGCCAGATATGTGTACAATGTTTAAGCATATAATAACAATACAATGAAATTTAGTTTGACGGTGAACCAGATAAGTCATACAGCAAACTCGCTTTTCTTCTATCAACTTCCACATCGATATTGCAAGTTTATAATATTCATGGTTAGCTAATTGAAGATGACTTAACTTAATACTTCTTTTTTGTTTTGAACTAACGATACACCTCCTGGTACATATAGCATAGCATAGCTATATAGACCATTTACACCTTGGATGGAAAATAAAAAATTCATAGGAACAAGTACTTTATAAGATTTCATCTCCAATATCATAAATAAAAGATGCTGTCTAGATTGTTCCCACAGTCTACTCACTCATTCGCTTGTCCTAGTTCAGCTCAGCTCCCTTTCACCAAGATGAGCAGTTGAGAGAAATGGGCATTGGAAAATCATTATCGACACACAGACATCCATTTGCAGATGGCGATATTGTTACTTTTCCATTTTACCAATTCCATCTTCTCAGTGCTCAATGAAAGTATTTTTCATGAGAAAGTGTTACATTTTCCGCAACGTTCATCCGTGTCCATTTTTTGTAGTATCCTTCTTGCTTACTTTTCGTCAAGCAAACATCTTTTCCGAGTTGGAGCCAATCAGTAAACCAATCCATCTCATCTATTACATATAATAAATTGTTTATATGTATGTGCTTATATGTGACCATTCATTTTTCTTTTCTCGAAAGAGAGATGTAGAAAGGGAGTAAGGATTCCATTTCCGGCTCTCACGGGGGAATGAGGGCAATAGGTATGAGCCATGAGTCGATCCGACTACTCCTTACAGATCCATAGTGTATTATGTTTCTTATTATGATACATAAAAGAGATGTAGCCTCTCAGGAAGATCAAAGAGTATTATTCTCCTGAATTCAAGCATACATGAGCTCGATAATGCTAAGCTTGTGCTTAGAAAACAACAATAGAAACCAAGAGAATGATATTATTTTCTGAATGTTCATGAGAAAGCCCGAAGGACAAATCCAAGTACCTATACTAATGCGTTAGTCCTACGTAGTATCTTATCAACTTTCCCCGCTACAATATCGTATATAACTGCATCAAGACAAATAAACTGCTACTGTTGGGTGAAAGAAGTCAACTTACAAGCCCCGTAGAAGTCTGACAAGAAAATAGGAAGCGAAGAAAAAAGTGCTGAAAGAAAGTGAAATTGAAAACACTAGTATTTTTTGTCTGGGAATTCGGAAAGTGCTTATGCGTAAAAAATGTATATGAAACGAATGACTTGATCTAAGAGCACCTGCTTAAGAGCTTATAAAATAAAATATGATCTTAATATAAGTATGTATTTTCAATGCAATTCTTGCTCTAAGAGCACATTATCCCAATTTTATATGGCAGAAAAGAGAACTAGATTATTAACAAAGATGGTATGTTAGAAAAAAAACCAGTGCGGATACTAACGAAATGTATTGTTTTCGTAAAGTCGGATTCATGATAAATAAACAGCCAAGTCCGTACAGGCATTAGAGATTCGGGCAATGACAATGAGAAAAAACATGATTACTCATTCCCTTATAAAGGAAAATTTCATTAGTCCTTCTCGTTTTCATTATTAAAGCTGAACATTATTAAGTAATCTTGATAACCTATTTGTGGAACTGTGCTATAGGTTGTCTGATAAAATAAAACATTTGACCCAAAGAACTAGGATGCTGCCAAATTATGGCAAAAGTTGTACTGACAAATGTACGAACGGGAATACAAGCCCATATTTATGATTTATCACACTGTCATCTACTTAATATGTGTATTAATAAAGAACATCCATATGATTACCTTGTGGTCATATAACCGTTAGTAATCTGGTTCGAACATGTCATTATTATTGCTTCTTTTTTTGGAAACACAACCAAAGAGTGTAGACATTGAGATTATCATCACTGGATTGGTTTCTTGATTTATTTATAAAACATATAATACAATGTTGTGGTGGTATGTTAAGCAACTACCCTATACAACCCATTTCCTTTGACTCCTCGTTTATCATTGAATCCTTTCAATATAATGATTATTACAAAATGCAAGTATTTTCAATTCAGAAAGGCTCAAGTAAAATAACCCTGAATTGGGTCAGGAACATCATTTCCATTTCATCTGCAAAGTTGTGTCGTTGTTTAAAGGCAGAATAGCAAAACGTATGACCTGGGGTGATGATTAACTAAGACGAATACAAATGTTCGTTTCATCTTCATCAACATTTGTGCACCCGTTGGTGTATTTTAGGACGACGATCATCATTATGATGAAAGATTTTGTATCATGGAGTGATGCATTAAAGCAAATCTTTCATTTTTCTATTTCCCGTATTTTTCGCTGCTTTGACTTCTTTGCTCAAAGAGATATGTTGATTACAATTACAATACAAGACTGATATATTATCTTTTATATTGTTTGTAGGACGACAGAGGAAAATGACAAAGTTGCTGATGAATTTCTGAACATTCAGCTTTAGCTTATCTTTTACCGTGAGGTGCCTTGAAGGATTCGGTATAAATAAATATTTTAATCTTATAGCCATCAAATAACCAGCAAAGTAAACGTATGGCTCAGACCAAGATCCTGCGAAAGGCGAAACCCAGGTTTCGTACAATCTGCCTACCTGGGATAGTCCTAAATTATAAAGACTTTACTGACAATTTCTGTAGACAGTAATTACTCAGAGAATATGCCAACATTTTCAAACAAATAATTGAAAAAAAAAATAACTTTTTTCGGTGATGATACTTTTAAAGAATTTTTTATTATTCTTTAAAACGATACCAGTACCAGTGAAATTAATTCTTCACTAGCTACTTTTCATGTACGTTGCCGAAATGTTTTACACAAGAAATTATCATAATCATAACCGATTTTTATGCGTGAAATGTACACAGAAGAACAATTCGTACTCAATTGGGAGGAAGATCCCTTGGATATTAAAAAATACAACATTCAAAATATATATATATACAATTTATCATTACGCTCTGCTAAAGCTATAAGCTGCTAACAACCAGTATTCTACTTCTGAAGTTATTCATTCTAGGCTTTACATGTTAGGTATATGATCTTCATTACGTTTAGTTCTCACATTCTAATCCCATTATTGTACAAAAACATAACTTTTGTTTCCAACCGGTACAGTACAAGTCCCAAGTCCCAACACTAGACAATAAAATTGTCTATCAACTTTTACCCATTTCAGAGAACTATTAATACCTGTTGTATTTAATGAAAGTAGTGTAGCCAGAATATATAAAAGCATAATCATTTTGAATGTAAACAGAAAATAAAAGTAAAGGATATGATGAGTCTTTTCTACGAAGCACTATGGCATAATATTCAATAAGGGACAAGGGAATGAAAAAGTTTCGCAGAATAATCAACGGAAACATAACATATTGCATATTTTACTTGGAAAATCTTTATATTGTTAAGGAAAGTAAGGACTGGGCTCCCTTACCGTTGTATAAAACATAAAACTAATACCATGTGAGTGTTCATGTTGTAGCAGATTGTATCATTTCATTTTTATATTATATACACTCAAGGGAGTAACTGACATTACGAATGCACACATGAATAGTTATCCATTTTCTACTACACGAAACACCATCTATTTACTATATTTTTATAATTTAGATTCCCAGCATGAACTTTCTTCTGCTAGAAGACCATACATTACTTGATGGCAAGAATAATAATATTGTCCAATAGCAAAGCATAACATTCTCTTTTACTTTCTATTACAAAAATCAGTTTTTTCTTGTATTATTCCATTCGACTTTCTTCTTACAAGAATTATGTCTCGGTCTCTTCAAGACTATTCATACATATGCTATTACTCTTTTTTATACCTTTTTTGTACAAGCATGTTATTATTTTACACAGACACGCGCCAGCTACCTACGCAAAAAAGCAATATAATAATAATAATGGCACGGCTTGTGTAAGTAAGCCACATAAAAGTAGGACTATTTCTCCTCGTTTTGAGTGGCTTCTCTATTTTGGCTTGACTGACTTGACTCTACCACGGCTCTAGGGAAGTGCGACGGTACAGTAAACTTGACGACCTGAACTCATCTCCTTTTCAATCCATCTACATTTACCACCATGCCAGGTTTTCTTTCTTCAACTTCAACTCCTCTATCGCCTTAATATTATGATGCGATGTGTGGCGTGATTTATTCCAGTAAGATCATTCACACAGGAAAAGAAGTAGTATAGTCTTTCAAACCAATACATCACAATTCACAAATCCGTTCGTACTTTCCCTTATTTTAAGACTTTCTACCGTCATCATCGCTAGCATTCAAACTTTCTAGTGCTATCAACAGCGGAAAAGCATATTCGATAGTGTGAGTATTGCAGTAATATTGAAGGTTTAAGGATTCTTTATGATTCAAATCCTGAGTACAAAACCAAAACCACATAAAGGCTGTAACAGAGACACTCAGTATTGCGACGGTGACTGTTGTATACTTGGTGAACCTACTTGCTACAAACATGCAGCTTAGTTGTGTTTTGAGTTTCAATCTTTAATTTTAGAACAAAGTTTATACTTTCACACAAATTTCTTTACAGAAACGAAGAGTAACCGGTAAGCTTACAATTTGTTCGTCTCACTTATCCCCAAGCAAAAGTTTTGTTACGCTTTATCAAATGAAACACTGTTTTGGTAGTGACACATTTAAGAAGTTTCAGAGTTGAACAATTTCATAATTTACCATGCACGGTTTGAGAGTTGTAGTATTTTAGTCGCAGTGGTTATATTATGAAGAGAAGCATAACCTCCCTTATTCTAGGTTTAAATGTTTAGATCAGTAGAATCGTCTGAAGTGCATTTAAACAAACAAGTACTAAGCATGTTGTACAAATTAGAACTGGGATTTTATTCTGAGAGCATTTAACATTTTTTATTCAACATTAAATCTAGGTGTAAACTTTTAGTTTGGGAATCTGTAGCCAGCATGCTTACTACTGTTTCTTTTTATATGGCCCTATTGAAAGCACAAATTTCTTTAGATTTAAGCAAATATTCAAACAACCCATAACTCGATATTTAAAAATACTTCGGTATAGTAGTTGCAGAGATGTTATCATATAGGTTGTATAAAACTTGTACAATGCACATTATAATATTCCTTTCGTTCGACTATTTTGCCTCACTAAACCAATAGTATATTGTTTTTATCTTAAGGGACACAATATTATCCTTTATTGGGAAGTAAAGAAACAATCTACTAACCATACCGTTGACCGTAAATGATTTTTCACCACGCCGCGAAACTGAAAATACCAGTGTGACATAAAGGTTTATAGTACATACATAATAATAATACATATATTTATAAGGGTATACATAAAACATGCAGCTTGTTTTGCC
>JAQFYG010002378.1:0-15007 GCA_034694325.1 Entomobrya corticalis
CAAGTCTAAAATTGCACGTCTGAAAACTGTACATGATAAATTGTCAAAACAAGTTGAAATTCTTGAAGGCATTAATTCTATTTACATGCGAAATTAATATTGAATAACAAAGAATGCTCCATTGTCATAAAAAGCATTTTTCATTAAGTACAGTTTGTAATTGTAATATCATTTATATTGTTATTAGTTATTGAACATGAACATAATGCATAATTATAATTATTCTAAAATAAATTGACTAAAATTCCAAGTAAAATGAGATTCAAAAAATGAAGGGAACCCATAAAAAGTTTACTGCTGCTTCCCCCATAAGCACTTTCCGCTGCCATAAGATTATTCAGTCGTTGACAAGCTTTATTAACTTTAGAATTGCCGTTACTTGTTAACTCTTCCCTTGAAAATTTTGGAACGAGGCAAATCCTGTCTGCGTTTCTTGTCAAAGGAACTTTTGTCATTCTTTCTGTATAGCTAAATGTTTCCGAGTTTACAACTTTTCCTGCCATGTCATCTAAAACTTCAAGCTGGAAACCGAGAATATCCATTTTGGACTTGACTCTCCACTTCACATCCAAATTGTGACCGTCGAGACTTATCGCACGAATTTCTACATCATAATTGATTGGAACTTTTGGAGAAAATGGATCCTCAAGATAATCACAGACAAGTTCGTTTTCTTCCATGTTATCAATTGTTTCCACGGCACCTTTACATTTGAATTCTGTGAAGTCATCAAAGTATTCTTGACTAAAGTTGGTTAATTTTGGACGTAATTCTTCAAAATGCCGTTTCAAAAAGATGAGACGACAGTCACAAGCTATCGGATTTTCCTTTAAGATCACTCTAGTTCCATTTTTTATTTTTGGCATCAAGTCCAAATTAAAAAATTTAATTCGATTTGCCTCCAAGTTGATATAAGTCAAGTTTGGTGCATGTGGCAAAATTTCGGTTGGAAATTTGCGCAAATAATTTCCTTCCAAATTGATCGATTGTAGATTTGGAGGTGGTCCCAGGATTGCGGCGTCAAGAAATGAGAGCTCGTTATGACTGAGATCAATTTCCTCCAAAGATGTCAAATTGCCCATTACTTGAGGTTTTAGCTCTGTAATTTTATTATGAGACAGATTCAGTTTCTTGACAGTTCTTGTTCCTTTTCTCAGTTCCTTGGTGATTATCATGATTTGATTATTTGACAAGTCGATATTTGCCAACTTGAAATTGGTCCAACGAAGTTCAGGAAACGTTTTGGAGTGAATAGAAGAAATTCTGTTGTGACTAAGGTCAAGTGTCAAAAGGGATAAGTTTTCTTCAAACAAACAATTGGTTGAATTTTCTGTTCTTTCAATAAAATTATGAGAAAGATTTAAAGTTCGCATTGAGTTCAACGCGGAAAAGGCTCCGGGAGGAATTGTCTTCAATTTATTTTGACTCAAATCCAAATGCAGTAGTTGCAACATTCCATCAAACGCTTTGATTTCAATAGAAGAAATATTATTTTGCCCCAGAAGCAACTCAAACACTATGGGAAGCCGTCCTAAGGCTGCACGTGGTAAGTGTTTTATGTCGTTGCGCGACAAGTCAATGTACTGAATAGTGGTCAGCGAAGAAAGTGCAGCTGCGGGGATTTCCGTTATGTTGTTATCAGCCAAATTGACTCTTGAGAGAGCACCGAGACCATCAAAAGATCCGCCTGGTAAATTTCCTCCAAGTTGATTACCGCTCAAGTCTAAACGTTGAAGAGCATTCATTGTTGGCCAAGCTTTTGAGAGGGATGATATCTCATTGTTGGCAAGGTGGAGATCATTCAAACTTCCAGAAATCTAAGGGGAAATTCGTCGAATTGGTTCAACTTGCCAATAATATCTAGGAATAAGTATTGGAAACTTGGAAGACATTTTACCTGAAAAACTTTCTTCAATTTGTTATTCGTGACAGAAAGTTCTCTCAAAGAAGCCATTCTTGAAAACGCTGCATTGCTGACTGTTTTCAATCGATTGTGGTCCAATTTTAATTCCAAAAGTGTTGGTATTGCCCCAAAAGCGGAACCGGATAGATCCGTAAGATTATTATGACTAAAATTAAAAATTAAATCACAAATGATTTATTATGGATTTCCATTCCCATTTATGCATGTAAGCATCATACTTCCATAGAACAATTTCAAAATAAAATTACCTCATATTTAAATTTCTCAAGGAAAACAAATTGGTAAAAATTGCCGAATGAATCTTGCTGATATTGTTGTAGCTCAAATCCACAGTGTGTAACTCGTATAATTTTGGAAACGTATTTTTATTCACTTCCCTCAACTCATTGTGGCTCACATTCAAAATTTTGATTCCTGCCATAAATTTGAGAGGAATGTCACCCGTCAATTTCAACTTATTATACTGCAGTCTCCACTCATTCGGATAGCTAATCTCATCAAAAGCCGCCTTGGTAAAATTATCAATCAGATTATGGCTCATGTCCAAGATAGTCATATTCACACAATTTTGAAAGGAATCTTTTTCCACCGCACTTATTTGGTTATGGCTAACATTAACAACCACATAAGCTAACTCCTGAAAAGCCCCGGTTTTTATTCTGGACACTTGGTTTTCTTGGAGAAACAGTTCTTCTGCAAATGGCAACTTCATGAACATTTGGTAGTCCACAACCTTGATCTGATTTCTTGCCAAATCGATTGTCTTAATTCTCGAAAGAGAATTGAACGCTCCACGACCCACATCACTGATTTGATTATCATTTAAATACAATCTTGTCAACAGTCTCATTCCTCTGAAAGCTGCTGCATCCAATTTAGTAATTTTATTATGAGTCAAGTAGATAACACGAAGGAAACCATTTCTGGCAAAGGCTCCGCGTTTGAATTCCGGAATTAAGTTATGACTTGCATTAAACCATGTCAGTTTATTTAAATGGAAAAAGTAGCCTGGATCAAGCTTATCAAATAGGTTATAGGCCACATCCAAAAACTCCAAATTTTTAAAATGCGTGAATGCATCTTTTGGAATTGTTGATAACTGATTTCCATGCAAATCCAATCTCGACAGTTTCCCCAATCCTGAAAACGTTTCTTTTGTGAAGGACGTGATATTTCCGTTGGAAATCTGCAAATTTTTCAATGCTCCTAATCCTTTGATGTGTTCTGTCAAATTGGCAATTTTGTGCTTGTCTAAGACAAGCGTGTGGAGATTTTCCAACTCGTCCAAAGCCTCATTTGGATATTTTTCCAGTTCTGTTCCCACCAACTCCAATGTTTCCAAGGAATGTCTTATGTTGAAAAATATGTCTGGTAAAATGTTGACGATTGGACTGTCTTCGATTCGTATCTTGGTGATGTTCATATCTTTAAACAGTTTCCCATACAACTTTTCAGTGTTGAGTTGCACGATGTCGAGGAATTGAACGGGTATTTGTTGAACACGTGGAAAAGCCATGGCTGCTGCTAACGTTGCCATGGAAACTTGCTCACATCTCATAGTTATCCCATCATCGGACGTTGATATGCACAAGCAAGGCCATATCTGATTTCTGTCAGGACATTTGTACTTTGGTCCAGGTGGGATATACCCACCTTGAGTTGCGGTAAACATTGTTACCACGGTAAACACGAGTATTATCACAGGCACCTCCATTTTAAAATCAATTAGTGTATAAAATCACAGTTTAAAATTAAAAGTTTCAACTTGTCACTTTTGTTAATGTATTAATAATACATGTTATCATATAAAACTCAGCAATGATCACTTAATCACCATAGCAACAATAAAAATGAACGTCTTTCTAGAAAATATGCCTCCCAGTTGCTTTTCAGGTGTTGCTTCGTCAGGGTTCCTGCGTCTCATGTCTTGCCTGGAGGTGGACAGAATAAAGGAGAGAAAAAATGTTAGATTCTATCCTTCAAGAGTTCCTTGATGATGCAAATAAAAATAGACAGATGCATAATATGGGGAGAATTTCAAGAGGGACAGAAAATATATGGGAGAATGATAGAAAAAGCTGTGATGTTTTTCTTGAAGAATATGCATATGTAAACTATTGTAAACTGAGAATTCGTGTGGGTCGTGCATGATCTCTTTGCAAGTTCATCATTATCATTAGCATCAGCACCATCATCGTTTTTCGTTTTAAGAAAGCCATTCTTTTTTTGCAGAACTAACAATTCGCCAAGTGAATGCACTCTTTGGTTGGTAATGGTGCATGGTGGCATGATAATTGCGGTGGTGGTGACGACGGTAAAGATAAAGATAATGTGGCGGTGTGTTATATTCTGATACTAGAAGTAGGTGGAGGGTGGTTTACACTAATTTCACAGGAGGAGAGAAGAGTAAAATGAAAATGTCATGGCATTTGAATAAAGTATTATCAGGCCTATGACATTACAATTACAATGTAACTGTAACTGAATATGATTGGTGGTCTCGTGGGAGAGAAGAAATATAGAGCAAATAACTACCTAAAATCCTTTCAGATTTTATGCGTCTTGTTTTGCAGGATGTTTTTGGGTGGTAAAAAAATTGATAACATTGATAGAAATAAATTAATACTAATTCCATATTACTATTTTCATGATTTGTGTTTGACAAGATAAATGCAAATGCGGGTTTGACAAAAATACAACGACTTTTGCATAATTGAGATTTTACTTGAATAATATAGACAGTTTGAATGTCTTTTGAAAAGAAAAGAAATGCATGAAGAAGCATAATATAGCCAAATTATGCTGGAGATATAATTTGTAAAAAAAACTTCTGGTAATGTATTGCTATACAAAACCCAAATCCCAAATGATCTGATAACAAGATGAAATATGAGGACCGTAAGCTTGCTCAAATTTCCTCTTTTTTGCTGAGGTTGTACTATTTTTGTATAAAAGCAATTTACTAAAAAAAAATAATTCAAGAACAAAAGATGTTCGCCTACTGCGTAGTTTCAAGAATTATTTTTAATAAATAAAAATTTAACATGTGGTACTCATGTTGTTACTCTGCTATTGTTTTGTAAAGATGAAGAGGAAACACAATGCCCAATGCTAAAATTTGTTTCAAATTATGAATATTTTTACATTTTGGTGGCAATTAGAGCCTTTTACGAGGAGAAGAAAATACAGATAGTGTGCAATATTTGGATATGGCAAGCTAAAAATGGGTAAAAGGTCATGTTGCTGCTGGTGATAGGGATGATATATGTTTCCTTATTTTGAGTGTCTTAGCAACATAATCGACCAATTTGGAAGAATTATTGCATTTTGTTCAACAAAGTCTACAAGGGTTGAACTTGGTGATTTTTATTTGAATTTCTTCCTACTCGTCGTCATCACGATTTTGGAATAGCAATGACTAAATATGTAATTGTGACAATAAAAGAGCATAACACTAATTAAAATGTACTTTTTACTAATTTCATAAATATGGTAAAGGGTGCACTTTAACGTTGTATTTGGCCCTTTTAAAGTTGAAACGGACCATAAATTTTATAAATGGGTAAATATATGCTGTCATGGGATGATGGGGGCTGTACTGAAATGTGCATTATTTATTTATTTCACATCAAGTAATTCGTGTAAAATTAACAAAATTGCAATTCTGATGGCAAAGATAATTCTGAAAGATTTTGCACGAGTATGTCTTTATCGAATTATTGGTTTTAAAAATCTTATTGATTCCTAGAATTTAGCCGTTTTACAGCTTTAAGAATATCAACGTTTTCATTAAAAATATTTATGTGCATAGGTTCGATGTCAACAATTTCTAATGGCTTAATTTACGCTTCCATTAAAATATCCGGACCAAGATATTAGTTTATTTACATCTATTTTTTAAATCTAGAAATCTAAATTTGCATCAAATCGATGCACCTAATGCACTTCATTCTTTTTTGGATTCCCAAATCTCTTTATCATTTTTTTATGTCAGAAGGGCGGTGGTGATCTGTGACAAAACGCGTCAGCAAAGACTATCTAAAAGTTGAAGCGATTACATTAAGATTATGACCAGCATGATTGTTCTAGATTTGCACATGATGCAAAGAATCATTATAGGTCCTGTACTTCAGGAAGACATGCGTTTGGTCTCACAGTTAAAATAAATTAGGTTCATACGTACACATAGTCGTTATCTACAAAATCTATCTAAAAAGCAAGTTCACAATCTTTTGCGAAAACAAATACAGGAGGGTCCACTCACTCTTTTCTGATTTCTTTAGTAAACCAAGTAATACCATAAAATATTCGAATGCATTGGGCTTTGTAATGGATGTTTTTTATATTTTTGCGAAAATATTATTGAGTTCAGCCTGTGCTCCTGCCACATGCCTAAAGAGAAATGGGTAGGGTTGAAGTTGCAACAACCACAGCAAAATATAATGGCGACTTATTAGTCAGTTTTGTGAACTTTGAATGCATTGATTTTTGCGAGCTTAGTCCATATACGGCTGACGCCAAAAATGGAAACGAGACACAAAGTAGATTTTTTAAAAAATACAGTAAAGTTTAGCTGGTTATGACAAACCGCTATAAACTTTTTAGCGTTTAAAAAAAGCAAAGTTGTGTTTATAACAATCATCTCCAATTTGTTTGCGTAATTTTTGACGGCCAAGTTCATTTGTAAATTGTGTTCTTGAATTTGAATGTTTTGTGCTGTATGACCTTTCATTTACACTCTAGCGGTGTTATCAAAGATATACACGCCATGAATGAACGAAAGCATTATTAAGTTTACTTGAGTTTTTGCCCAAGAATGACGTTGACACGTTCAATACACCTTTTGTTTAATATTTTTGGGTATTATGACGATATGATATAATTAGGAAACATTAGCATAATTTATTTCTGTTCTCTATAACCGAAAATAGAAGAATTTAATCAAGTTTGAATTAAAATATTACCAGAAGAAAGCTGATACGAGTGGACATGAAGTGTTTAGTGCCTGAGGTTGAATGTTGAATATCAAATATTCATCATGTCAAATCCATTCTCTGTTTCGGGTAAGAGGACTGTAAGATAACTTTTGCCAAATATGAGTCCATAATTTTAACTTGGTAATCAGCTTTTTACTAAAAGAGTTTGAAGCGGTTTATTAATTTATTAGTCCCATTTATGCCATTAAATTACGGTAATTTGCACGTAACGCACAAAAATCACAATGCTAATTTAAACAGTTAGTGCCCTGTCGTAGGCAATTATTCCACCTCCGCTATCTTTCGTGTCCATTCGCTTATTGTTTTTTAATTTGACACAATCGAACAGTCACATTAAACGTTAGTAAATGTCAATTAATATCTTTAAAATAATAATACACTTGCCACATTTAGCCTTTAAGTTAAGTGTTTTTTAAGGTTTTGTTAAAGTGACGAACTTTTTATTGATGGTTTTGTAAATATTTTGAAAACATTCGAGCAGATAAAGAATACATATCTTTCCTCGCGAAGAGTGAAGTTTAATGTTATTTGGCTCATATACAAAGTGTATAAGGAGCTCAGGTAAAGGTAAAATTATATGACGCTGCGTACTTAATGAGTACCTTTGAAATGCCTATTTTTATCTGCGAAACGAAAGCGAAAGCTGTGTATCCTTGTAAATGAGAATCCCTTTTTTTCTTCAAGAAAAATGCACTGCGTGTGTAAATCTGATCACTGCTTACATACATATTGCATCGCAAAGATTCACGTGCGTGCTATTGTGTTTTCATGTTATACGCAGGTCTGTTCGTTGCTCACTAAGGCATTCGTTTCGTATATCTATGCAAAGTACAGAGATGAGGATGACGATGGGCTCTGAAGAAAGGGCTACTCAGACGATAATGACATGACGTGATTGTTATTGTTGAAACTTACAACTATGTGGTCGAGGCAACAATGCTCTGAAGATGTGAAGTCTTAAGAACATTCATTGATATTATTTATATGTGCTATGTTCAAGCATCGCTGATATTCCTTCAGAGATTGTGCATATGTTGCATTCAACGCAGCTCGTCATTCATTGTTGTTCATGCGCTGAAAAGGGCTGATATAAAACTAGAGAGTAGATAAATAGGTATATGTATATTGAATTTATATAAGCAAGCCTAGAAGGCTCTATAATTTAGGTTTCCTTAAATTCATGAAATTCTATTGATCCACATTTTTTAAAATATAATTTTAAGAGTTTGTTATACATTCAGATTAGAGCATACTCCCTTCTTTACTACACTTTATATGTTGTCTAAATCAAAGCAACATGCAGACAATAGAAATGTATTAACTTGTACGTTAGTTGTATTTTATTTAGTTGCCAAAATGCGACACGTCGTTCACTATCGCTTTCATTTTCATTTACTCTACTTCACACGCACACGATATACTGTTATATTGGTGCATATACATATACAGTTTTACTGTAATTATGACATGAAGTTCTTAAACCTTAGAATGCAATGCGGTGTAATGGTTTAGGTGTGGTGGATTCGACTACCTATATTCTTGTAAATGCGCAAAGAAACAATGAAGAATGCTTATGTATATAATTTTATGTTACTATGAAAAAATACAAAGACTAACAAAATTGACGTTTTTATCTTAAATATTAACTTTTAAGGTAGTATGTTTAGACAAAATGAATACTTATACTAACATTTTTAACTTGAGTAGATGCTTCAAACTTGTTGCTCCTTTATTAAGATTGAATATTTTGCTTTTTTCATACGAATACTATTATTTGCAATACCGGAGCAAAATTATGGTCTATTGGTTTTCTCACATCAAATCATATCAACTAACTGAAAATACTACATGATAATAACTGGATAATGATTAGATAAGATCTTGTTATATGTTATATAAATAATTGTTATTACAAGCATATTAAATGATTTTGCACTTTTTACAAAAATAAAAAATTAAGTATGCAATTGTAATATCTATGTACACAAATATAGATGCGAGTAATGCTTAACATACATGAGCACTATTTCGCTATTCGCTTAGCATTTATAACGATGATGACCTTCACCTCTGAATAAAACCGACAACAAAAAATGATGAGCCTATGCTGTCCGTGTTACTTTTATACGGTTCGTTACATTCAGTATTCATTCCCATAAAAATCCATCCAGCAGGTGCAGCAATTATTATTACTCCAACCATCCCCATTTCATCATCGAAATCTACTAATTGCTGGTAATGATCATGAAAATACATTTCTGCTTTATGGATAATTTTTGCAATAAGATTTGCATGCGAAAACAAGTCTATTACTCTTTAATACAATATTAGTATTTTTACTGCTTGAAACAATGAAAAGTTACCTACTGACTCCATGTAAAGCAATTTCATTACGATATAATAAATGAATATGTGCCAAATTGGAAGACAAAGTTAATTGAAGCACATACGTAAGTACCTACAGTGCACCTAATACATTTATAATTATTTTTTCCCGTATTGCCAATGATTTTGGCTAATCCAGACAACCATGCAGTTATCGTTGGTAGTGTGTTCTGCTGGCCCCCAACCAACATGAGCCAGTTTTATTTCCTTTTTTATATCTAGATTTGCATATAAAAATGTCATCAGTTTTCTCGGTTAATTGTCTCCAATAAAAATCCCAATGTGAATTATTATGGAATAGCAATAAAAAGTATTACGGTAACGGTAAGGACGAAAAAGTAGGCTGGTATAAAAGGGGAAACGAGGATTGCGTTTTTGTACATTGTTCCTTCGTCGGATGGAACAATCATAACTTGGTGATCTGCAACAATGAATCGGATTTTGCTTCTTTCCTTGGCCCTTGCGGCTTGTGTCGCTGTAGCTGCCAGACGAAGTGAGAAAAAAACAATTTCAAAATAATTTATGTTCGAAGATATAAAAAATAAGTTAAAAATCATCTTTGTTTTCAGATCACCATGGCAAGAAAATGGTGTGCTACGTCGGCACTTGGGCTATGTATCGTCCCGGAGATGGGAAATTCCAAATGGAGGATATTGACCCAAGTCTGTGTACTCACGTAATGTACGGTTTTACCAAGTTGGAAAATAACGTAATTACTGTATTTGACCCATGGGGAGACGATAAGGATCAGTGGGGAGGAGGCTTAAATGGTTACCGGAGGTTTACAGGGCTCAAAAAGACCAATCCAGATTTAAAGACGATTGTTGCCATTGGAGGATGGAATGAGGGATCTACCAAGTACTCGGACATGGCAAGGGATGCTAGCGCCAGAAAGACTTTTGTGAAGAGTATTGTTCCATTTTTGGAAAAATACGAGTTTGACGGATTGGACTTGGATTGGGTGAGTTGATACTGAGATTGATTATAAGATTATGGATGGTCTGTATGGATTTAAAAATAAATATTTTAATATCTGCTCCAGGAATACCCTACTCAACGAGGTGGACGCCCAGAAGACAGAGAAAACTTTAGCAAATTAGTTCAAGAGCTTCGTGACGAATTGGATCGCGCTGGGCGTGGATATTTGTTAACTGCTGCTGTTACCCCAAACACAAAAACTGTTGAAATTGGATATGAAGTTCCAGAGATATCCAGGAATTTAGATTTCATCAATGTCATGTGCTACGATTACCACGGATGTAAGTAAAGCATTTCAAAACCTACACATGTTGTGTACTTTTTAAGAAAAAATTGAAAATGAAATTAATATTTTAGTCTGGGAAGGACATGATTTCACTGGACACAACACACCCCTTTACCGTCATCCCCTAGATGACAAATTTGAACCCATGTTTAATGCCAATGATACCGTCACCTTCTGGCTTGAAGCTGGTCTCCCCAAAGAAAAACTTGTCATGGGAATGGCTCTCTATGGTCGTGGCTTCACGTTGGCTAAAGAACAAGATCACGGATTGTATGATGCCACCACTGGAGGAATTCCAGAAGGTCCTTATACCCGTCAAGCCGGAATCTGGGGGTACAATGAGATTTGCGAGAAGTACATGACTGAAATGAACGATTGGAGAATTACTATTGATCCTCATATTAAAGCTCCATATGCTTACAATGGACGACACTGGATTGGTTATGAAGATGTTGAGAGCTTGTATTACAAGGCTGAATATGCCCGAAACATGGATTTGGGTGGCGCCATGGTATGGTCACTGGAAACTGATGACTTCCGTGGAAAATGCCATGGAGAGAAATATATTTTGTTGAGGACGATTGTTAATACGCTTAATGGAGGTGGCATGCCAACTGTCCCTCAAAGACCTGAGGTGGTTCCTGCAGATCCCAACTCTGGCGGAAGTGGAATCCCCTCAATTCCTGATCAACCAGAGGCAACTACCCAAAGGCCGCCATCCAACTCAGAGACACAAAGACCACAAATGACCCCAAGACCACCAAGGACTCCCAGACCTACAAGACCCTCCAACTCCAGACCAAATCCCCCTACTACCGAAAATTCCGAATCCGAGGAAACCGTAACTACTACTCGACCTACCAGACCACCGCCAGCTATGGGCGGAAACGGGCAGTGTCAAGAAGAAGGAATTTTCCCAGAGGGTAACTGCCAAGGCTTCTACCAATGTGTCCGTCGTGGAAAGGGATTTCAGAAGGTTAGGCAAAATTGCCCTGCTGGAACCGCATATAACCCTGATATCCAGAGTTGCGACCATGCAGATCAAGTTCCTGGATGTGGCACTTTCATAAGATCTGCCATCTCTTATCGTGAGAATGGACAAAACTAAAAATCTTTATTTCCAGTTTAAATGCAGAGTTCCCTTTCAATTTTGCTGTAATTTTTATACATTCTTTCTGTGATTTTGACAATGCTTTAATAAAAATGAACTGCTTTAATTTTTTAAACAGTTTTATTTTTTCGCTCCCATATTATTTCATAATCAGTAAAAACATTTAGCATCATGCAATTGATGAAGCACGCTAAAATGGCAAAATATTTTCAATGAGTAAAAGCAAACAGTTTGATAAACCTTGCCCTTCTTTTGAACTTATCCCGGGCCTTTTGCATGTCCCTCTCATGCTGTTTCCACCGCTGACAGCCTTCATTGATTCTGTCATCCAGTCCAATGGCTAGCTTGGCTAATCCTTCAAAATACGATTTTGCTGTGCATTGCTTTACAAATACTTTGTGGAAGAAGGAATCTCTGTACGCCTAAAACAAAGTATGTGTAGAATGACAAAGGTCAATACTCGTTTTACAAATATTCACTTCCAAAATTATCTGTCCAAAATTCTTACATCTTTCATGTTATCCAGCTGTAAATGACTAACAGCCTCTTCTTCAGTCAACAGAACACAATTCCAAGGTGTCCAGGGTTGCCCCCTAATCCATCTACACAGCCTTAGCAGGTACCTATTATCAATACCGCTGAGGGCAGATTGACCGTGCCAAATTTGTTCCACCAGAAACTGCAAATCAAAAGCATCGATAAGAAATGTCACAGAGTTTGTTACTCCAGCTGCCAACTCGTCCTTTCTTAACTCGTCCAACATGTGCCTATACAAATTCAGATCCACTCGTAGAATAGCGGTTCTATACAAGCCCATGCAAGTATGACATCGACTGGTGACAGTAGTTCCTCGTTGAATAGTAAACTCATCGCGGTACTGCATCCTTCTGCAGCCCTTACACTGCACCATGTCCTTCCTTAACTTGGTATAATCAAAAGGCACCTTTTGAATCCTCTTTGCTTCGGGATTGAACAAAGGATCTTGACACAAAAGGAAAAAGCAATTTGCAATCCGCTTTCTTAAGGATTGCACCAACTTTTTCGAGCAGTTTATTCTCAAGTAAGTCAACTCTCTGGTGATCAGATCACTCAACATTATTCCCAATTTGGTTGTATTTCCCTTAATCATCTCATTAACTCTTCCCAATAATTCCAGCCTTTCCTTAAGGGCCTCCTCTCCTTCCACAGGTTCCTTCAGGTCTTTATATGTATGATGCAATTGACGAACATTCAATCTCTCCTTTGTGTCCATTGTAATGAACGTATCCGTCTTGGAGCCCAACCATCTCTTGGGCTTGCCCATTTTACTAAACTGTGCTTCAATCAAATGATCTCTGCCTTCCTCCTTAATTTTCTTTCTGGTTCTTTCCAAATCCAACAGCAAGTCAGCTTCCATTTCCGTTAAAATCGCCAAAGCCGCCTTCCGCTCCGCTCCCCATCTATTCCGAATAACATACTCTTCTTGTTCTTTTCTCCACAAATTGATTGCCCTGTACAACAGCTCAATATCCACCATTCTTGTTGGCTGTTCTTGTCGACTAATCTCATCATCCATGATCGCGTATCTCTGGTCAATTCTGCCTTTCCTAATTTTCTCTGCCCATTGAATCCTCATAATTAGACCTTCAAGCCTCCTTTTTCTTTCAGTTCGTGCCAAATAGCCTCGCCAGTATCTCTGAATAGTTATAACAGCTGCCTTCCTTCTCTTTTCTAGTTGTGCCCAAGGAATATATTTCTTTGGACGAATGTAACGGTCATTGACACATGATACGTAGTAGTCTTCTCGTTCCATTTGCTGTGCAAAATCCATCCGAGTTTGAGTGCTAGCCTGTTTATCATGGAATGCTTGAGAGGCTTTATGTTGGTCGGATAGCTCCCATTGGTCAGCATCGATTGTTTCTGTACTGGTTTGGGCGTGCAAATACTTTTGGCCCGTACGGCTGTCCTGATACCCACCAAGCTTGGGTTTGAGTTGTGTGGGATGAACTACATGAAGCTGAACAGTGGTCACTTGCCCTTTACCTTTGCTCACCTGTACAATTCTGTGCTCTTCTTTAGGTTCCAAGGTCTCCTTATCTTTGGGAAGCTTTACCTTGTAGTTTCCCGGAATTCTTTTATTGATTTCCACAGTAAATTTCATTTTTGTACGGGGACCTGCCCCAAGGTCCATCAAAGTTCTGTTGTCAGCCACCAAATTCCTTTTTCTTCTCAAGTCTAAATGGTCAGCAGGAACTTGAACGAAATGTGATATGGCATTTTTCAATTGATTAACGGTTGCGTCTAAGCGGCAGTCTCTTGAGATCATACGACCTCCAGGATACAAATAAAAGTGAACATCGATCACTTTCTTCAGGCGGAAGAAGCTTTCAATACTCGGGCACTTGTCCATCCGTGACATAGTGTGACTTTCATACTGAGGATCTGATGGGGGAATCCCCTCCGGTATTTCAGATGGTTCTGGATAGTACTTCAGGACTGGATCTCTTCGACGTGTGGGGTCCTCCACAAGTTTGTCCAGTTTTTGTCTGGCATCTTCTTCAGGGATCTGCATAACTTCCATATCAAATTCAACTTGACTTGTGATTACAGGCAAATCTGATGGTCTTTTCATTTTACGAGGACCTTCTTCTTCTTCCTCCACAGTACTTTCTTCATCAGACTCCGGAGTAACCATGTCCAATCCTTCCTTAATTTGCTGCCTTGTTGTATCATAATCCCCTCTTTCATCATCCTCATCTGACAAGTCCCTGTCATAATCTGAATCTTTGTGTATCTTCCATCCAGAGTCTCTTGCAAAAATCCCACCAGAATCTCCTTCGCCTCTGTATTCATTGTAGTTAGCAAACAGATTTTTCAGAGGAGACGGGGAAGGTGTTGAAGAGTTTGAAGATGAATAAAATTTCCCAATGGAAACACTATTTCTTGTTCTGCATGGAAAACATTAAGATAGTTTTAACCAACTTGATATTTTAATGGTTTTTCAACCGTCTGTCAACATATTGGAATTTTATAAACCTTCTGGCTTCATCCGACACAGGGCTATGTCCTTGATAATATCCTCCAAAGTCCAGCTCCTCATTCTCCTGTCCGTAATAGTCCTCATCGTCATAATAATACTCTCCAGAACCACGACCATCTTCGCCTTGTGTACCACCTAGTTGTACCTGATCAGGGGGAATATATACTTGATTGTCTTCTTCATCTTCTGTAGTACCAATCAAAATGTCGTCTTCCTCCACTCCCAATGGCTCAGCCAATGGTGGCGGCTGTTCTTCATCGTCCGACATCTTTGCAACTGACTATTTGTCAAAAGACCGTGCAAATTT
>JAQFYG010002379.1:0-15005 GCA_034694325.1 Entomobrya corticalis
TAATTTACAATGACAGCAATTCAGTGACACGAATTAACTAACGGGTAATGTTGGTGAGACCGGCAACGGCCCTAGTTACATCTCAATAATAAAAGCTACCCGAAAACCAAATCCAACTTTTATTCATGGATATAGTATCCCTACCCAATTTAACGAACTAACCAAAATCCTCTTTTTAATCCAAAACTAAACAACATTTTTCATGGGTATCATCATCAGCTTACAAGAAACTATTGACAAGTGATATACTCAGAAAAGTACATACTCATCATCACTTTTTTTCATTCTCACCATGCATCTATTCCATATTTTATTTGAGCAATAATAGCACGCAACATGACAAACATTTTTGCATGGAGAGTTTTGCAACACAAAATATTATTAATTCCTTACTACAAACTACATACAAACCAATATCACAAACAGTTAGACACGCATCGATTGGAATGCAAAAAGAAAAATTGAATGCCAAAATTGTCATAGAAAAGATAGCCGATAAACCAAACCAAAAGAGAGAACAAAGTGTTGACATAATAACAAACACATATATATATTTCTATGCAAAATATGCAATACAAACCATGATTCAAAAAATATATAATCAAAAGCTTACCCTTCAATCCCAACAAAGTATTTTGCCATCACTCTTCTTGTCACTTTACTTTTTTATTCCAAAAAACCACACACACTCGCCTTGTCGTCTTAACACAATTTAATAATCTATTTTCTTACGTCTTCTTTCAAAGCGACTTGGACACTAAAACTGAAATTGCAACAAGGTTGCTCTATAAATACAATTTTTACTTTATCCAGAGTCCAGACAACCTCAAGACAGAGAATGTAATGATATTTTTAAAAGAGACCGAAAACTTTCTATTATTTTTGTCAAAAAACCTAATGTTTCGTGAAGGAAAAACGTAGAGAAACTGCGACTCTCTCTCTTTCTGTCTGTATGAGAAACCCAAAACAAAACCGAAGAAGAGTGAACAACGTGCTCTCTGACTCTCGATGTGAATTGAAGGTAGCAAAATGATATTGAAAAATATTTCTTAAGAAGAGCAAGATCCCCCCGCACTTTACTTTAGAAGAACAGAGTGTCAGTGTCTACCAGTCGAAAACTATTAATATATATGAGAAGAAAAAAGTATAGCATTGAGAATGGCTTTACTACTACTAACTGACTGACTGGTTTAGTTTTATATTTACTTACAAGTAGGAAAAGAAGGTCTAACTTTGCAAGTAAAGTTAAAGTAGTATATAGAGCTCTAGCTTAGTAGTTTATCTGTGAGAGTGAGAAGTATAGAATGTTGTTTAAAAATACATTGTACTAATACGCGGTGTTCTGTCTCCGTCTCCTCACTCTTACCATTCATGTGTGTTTTTGCTTATGTGAAAAATGTGCTCTCCTCTGAGTTCTGAGCTGTTCAGCAGTTCTCTTATGAGTTGTTTTGCTTCTGCTCAGTGAATTCTTTTTTCGTGTGGCCTTGTAAACCTACTACATATCTAGAAGTGTAATATTTGTATAGAGAAAATAGATATATTTATACTAAACTCTAAGGTTTACTTGCTAGTATTTACTTTTATATGAGTAGTGACTCTCTGATGATATGATACTGCTAAAGTTTCCCTTGTCTCTTTCAGACGGAGACGTTTTTCGATGTATTTAGTAGTTATAAGTAAAAACTGAATTACTTGGGTATTTTTTTGCTTGTTTGGTTATCTTTTGCAGTTATAATTGATAGCGTTAGTAGCGATATGTAAAATGTATGTATAAAATAGTAATTCAGTTAATTGTATGAATGCATACTTTTTGTACATGAAACTGTTATAAAGTTACCAGTAAAATAAATTAAATCAAGCGTTTCTCTCTATTTTCTTTACAGATTGGCTATTTTTTTAATACTTCAGTCACAGCACAAGAAAAACATTTTTTAAATTAAGCTTCCAGAGAGTGCGTGGAAAAGAGAAAAGTGAAAATATTTTTGTTTTCATACTTATGCCGGAGGGAAAGGCGTAAAATATTGCGATCTTTCTGTTTTCTGGACTTTTTTTGATGTTTTACCGTTAAAGCTAAACAGTCTATGCTGTTAGTCATGATGATGAAGTCCCCGTTTGCAGTATAAACGCTGTTTTCTCTCCTGGCTACTATTTTGCACACGCATAAACTATGTTGTCTTTTGCAGACGACTAGCTTGCTGACTGACAGAATATTTAATTTGAACGTAGGAGTCTTCTTTTATATGACGTTTACGAGGTTATATTTATATGTGATGATTATGATAATAACTCAGAGACAAATGATTTGTTCTGTTGGCTTCAGTGATGACGGTCGTTGTAAAACATGAATGAATACCAAATTCTTAATTATAATTTATAGCTGTTATATTTATACGTTTTAACTTTTGCTTCATTTCTTTCACATGTGCTAAAACTAAAAACCCAACTCCATTCCCTCGATTCGGCATTTTTATACCATATTTTTGTGCAGTGTTTCATGAAGTCATTTTGATAACATTTTCTGCAAGGAAAAAGACAATATTTTCTATTTCTAAATAACCCTTGTAAACTTCGACAAAAAGCAATGAAGTAACAAAATATCTATTCTGCATTTAGTTTTTTGACTTGCCATTTACAAATCATCATATTTGCCACGCCAGCAAAATGATCATCATCAGCGACAACATCATCATAATCATCATCGCCACGCAGCTTTCTAACATTTTAATATTTCTACTTACTTAACACATTCCGATGCGTTTTTGCTCTTCTCTCGATCGAAAATTTGGTGGTAGTACTCCCTTTAGAAAAGACATGAAGATGTGGTTGAGTTTGAATGGTGCTTTTTAGTTTAGAGCCTAGGTCCAAGATTTTATAGGGCGCATACTTACACACGCTCAGTGGCATAATATTATGCATTGACCCGTAACTCGTTAACATGAAGAGAGAAAAACGTAGAAAATTGACTCGGCCCAAGCGATCTCTCTTGATCTGAAATAAAGGTGAAGAACGTGTAAAACTTCGAGTTAGGAGGATTGCCAAAAAGACCTTTAAACGAGCATAAAAATATAGATGTTTTGCATTTTAGTGCTACTATTAAATTTTTTTATAACAAACAATTGGTTTATATAGTTTCTTTTATATAACTGCTTATATAAAATGTAGGAAACATATTTTAGGATTATGATGACGTTGCAGAAAAAATATCAATCAGATTTTCGTTTCTACTCTTTGGTGTTCCTATGATGTATAGTTAAAACCAATTTAGCGGGTGCAAGCATGACATCTCTGCATAGAAGCCGCATGCATAAACGATGAATGAAAATGAATTATGTTATAGCTTTGAAGATAACGTATTATACAGTAAAATTGGATTAATTAATCAAAGAATACACAGTGCTTAATTAATTAGTTAAAAGTTAAGTCATGAATCAAAAGTAAATAGCGAAAAAGAGCCCAGACGTTAGGACAACCATAAAATTGTACTAATCTTTGGCATAATACGTACTTTAAGTTTAAAAAGTATTGACAATTTCAGTCCAATAATTACCCTTTTATAAAAGCACTAGCCGTTAGCCAGCAGCTTCTACGAAGCTGCCCTGCTCAACGCTAGCATGTAGTGTACATTTGAGCCGCAGTTGTTGGTGGCGCTAGCATGTAGTGTACATTTGAGCCGCAATGTGGCGCTAGTATCGAAAAGTGAGCGGAGTACGGACACATCAGTCTATATAGTAGAGATTAATGCGGAAATGCAATAAAATCCGATCAATTTGAATAAATTATGGATAATATAATATAATGGATAATTGTTGCTGCAATATGTAATAATAAGCATTGTAACAAAATGAATGTTTTTATAATGATAATACTTATAAATACTTTTTAGTCTGCTATAATCGTTAAGACAGTTATCTCGTTTTTAATAGAAACAACGCCTTCTTTAAGCGTTTTTTGTCAAGATTTGTGAAAAGAAGAGCCAATACTAGTTTTTTCTTATAGATTATATCGGCAAGTTTAAGCATTTAGATAAGAGGAGAAGAGAACAAAGCTTTTGTTGAAACAAATACCATTGAATTGAGAATCAACATGAGTAGTTAGTACTTATCCAGCCAGTCATTACAAGATAATGAGGCAAAGGTCTCTTCATATTCATATGTCAAAATAACATCGTTATACATTTTTTATGGAAATGTGATCCAGTTACTTTTATTGCCTAGTTGCCATTTCATAAGGTCTGGATTAGATAAGATTATCATGACTCAGAACTGGATAAATGAGTGCATATTGTCAAATGTTTTATCAACAAGTAAGAACCCATTCAATTTTCCCAAAAGTTTTACCTAGAAATTCTTTTAACAAGACGAACATTCCATGCAAATACGAATGGAAATGGAATGCTACAAATTATTAAGAGGAAATAACGGGACAGTGCTTTATTGGGGACAGGGGACAGTGTGTAAATCTAAAATTTATATCTTTGCCATTTACAAATATAACCATCATTAATAATATCCGCTATCATAATCAATTCCATGTTACTTTTCTTGTTTACATTGACAATTCGTTACGTCCATGTTCCTAATGATGATGTCAAACCATAATGTTTATTTTTTAATTTATTATTATTATTCGTTTATTCAAAGACAAAAAATACAAAATTGTATTTTACACAGAAATGTTACACAGTTGACAAATCTGAAAATAATACAATAAAAAATAGTGTAAAATATAAATGAATTAAATTAAATATGCGATTAATCAGTTGTTCAAGTTACAACGTTTCATATATTCTTTTATGCATTGCCGATCCTGTCTGAATTTAGATACTGATACATATGTTTATTATTTATAGAGTGAACAGGACGGCAACATAAAGACAAACATTTTTCTTTGATGAATATCTTGTGTCAAGGTAAAAATTATGTAACTTTGATCCTCATCTCAAATGTCATCATCATCAAACCCAAAGATACTTTCTACTTCATTCTTAGCTCAAAGAATAAACATCTAGTCTCTATTTTATTCTATTCGTAAAAACTGAATTTTTTAATTGTATTAAATTAACGATAAAACCCTTTTATGATTTTGACATTCCAAATTTTCCACACAAAAATTCAGATTACATTGCTTCCCAATAATGTAAGATATATTGACCAATTCAAGATAATATATACGTTAACAATCGTTTACTAATTTTTTTCATTTAGTCGTGTACTTTGAAAAAAATATCTACTGGGCGTTTACATAGTTGATGGTATTTAGAAATGGAATTAAAGGGAACAATTTCAGCTCTCCATTTTTCTGTACATATGACATACCTACGAATTTATGTAATAATTCATATATAAAATACACATGTGTAGAAGCAACGGTAACATAACGGCATGATGTATTGTCATGTTTGGTCACTCAGCAACATTCTGAAAATCTAAACAAGAAACGGTGATGTAACGATGAAAGTACATACAAATAACCTTCAAATAATAAACACACTATCCATCAGTGTCACACACGCTTCTCCCAAACTTGTCAATGGTGACGTTAGAAACTATTTATATTTTTTTTATCCGGGAAGCATAATTACGAATGATTATTTCGGACAACTATATAGATAAACTATACTTACCTATTATATTTTTTTAACCTATACATCATTTGAACAACAATCCTTTGTCATTTTTACAAACATTGAATTAAAACATTCACAAAAATTGCCAAAGTTCGTGGGTCTGCGTCTACATCGATATAAAATATTGAAAAGCATTTTGCATAGAAGTTTTATATAGAACTGTGCTTAAATTGCTTAAGTATTTTCTGTAATTACCAGCAATATGTAGTTATGAAATGAAGAGAAATCAAGTTCAAAATTGACATTTTATTGTTGCCATGAAAACTATGGTAATTGACATAGTTTTATGAACAAATTGCTTAGCAAAAACCAAATTGTGCTGACATTTCTGACGCATGCATAATCAATACTATTTGACTGACGAGTACAAAGTACAGAATAATGACCTTTTCAAACAGTACTTACCAAACCGTAACAGGTAATTAATGATTAAATGTCATTGTGATTTAAAATCGATTTGCGGATTGTGATCAATTATTAAAATATTAGATTAACCAATACCTTGTATTGATTAATGATAATAAGAATGGTAGCAAATTTTTAATTGAAACAGCCTTATTTAGTATATTATTTAGCATTTATTCATATTTTTAAAACATCATATTATATGACCTCTGACCCCATATTTTTTTTTTATCTGTTGATCTACCCGTTTTTATCAAGTTACCCCATATTAATAAATTATTAATCTACACACAGATTTTTTTATCAAATTCCATTTGCAACATTTTCTTTTGTTCAAAATCCATTTATTTTTACAATGCCCCATACTTGAAACCTCTGTAAACCATAATCATTGTGAGGACACCTTTTACAAGATCAAGTAATTACAAAATTAAACCTTTTTTCTTCTCTAGTCATTTTTCCTTTTTCCCATAAAAACTTGATGAAAAAACCACACACAAAGAACTGCACTCAAGTCTCAAATTTCAACTTTTTCTCCAGATCCAGAGCACATCACATCATCTGTTGCCAATCCCATTTATCTCCACCAAACCAGCCATATACACAGACTCTGTTCAACATTAACCTGCGTTTACATTACAGATCACATTTAAATGGTTAAAGTTGTAACTTGTAGTCTGGTGTAAAGTAAAGTAAACCTCTACAAGTCCATGTAAATGAACATCTTTTTTTCTTATCCTTCTCATATGAAAAGACGACACACATGAAAAGGATTGTCTTTCTTGTCGCCAGTCTTCTTTTAAACATTGAAGGCCAGTTTTTCAGCTGAAAAAAGCTGAGACGCACATGTACAACTACATCATTTTCAAATATTCATTAATTTACTGATAAATCAACTAGTGACGAGATTTGTCAGTTAACAAATCAGAAAGAAAAAATCTAAGTCATCCAAATAAAAAAGGTAAGAAGTAGATTATCAGTTAAATATAAATGACTTATAGCTTAGTAAGGTGGCCGTCACATGAAGCATTGATGCAAGTTGCACTAAAAAACTTGCAATGCAATTAGATGTACATTCTCACTAACAGATTTAATGTATATGTTAATTTGGCTTGATACAAAAAACTAATTTAACATTGGTTGCGCACAGACAACAGACGATATTTTATAGTAGAAAAAGAGCCATTCACTAGTTGACTAGTAGAAATAATAAATGTATAATCAACCATTAAAAAAGTTGATTGTACACTTCCAATTTCTTTGATATGATTTGTTAAAGTGTTAAATCATAAATGCGTAAAGGAATGGTTATGTATATAATTTCTGTGTAGTAATAAATTATGATATTCTTTGGTGATTGAGTGTCCATTGTATTGATGAGTGCTATTAGCTAACTTATAGTTAGCTCAGTTGTGCAAACAGCCAACCATTTATTTAGAGATTTATCAGTGCTCTGGTCACTGATTGAAAATTAATATTTTTAGTGGTGGTTGTTGTAAGTTTTTATTGTAGTCTGTGGTTTGTAATGTGTAACGGAAATTAGGAAGTGAATGTAAATTTTTTTTTGTTTTTTGAAGGTTTCATTATCAACCAACAAGTTAAGGTGCATTGGAGCGTTTAAATAAAGATAAAGGTAAGCTAATAATATAATATGTTATGTTACGAATATTGAATATCGATCGTGTTACGTTTGTTAGGCTACTAAATAGACAAGATGTAGTGAGTAGTGAACCTTAACTTACTTACGCAACTTAAAATATGTTTTGATTTGAAGAATTACTATTTGTTTATTTGGTAATTAAGTTATTGTAGTAGTAGTAGTAGTGGCCATATGCTGTGTTCAATAGGAACAATTATAGTTTTTTGGCTAGTTATATAGCTGTTTATTGATCATTTATATCTAAAGTTGATCATAGGAAATTAGTTCTGCTGTCAAATTAAACGTGAATTTAAAAAATAAAAATAACTGTAGTCCTAATGACAACAGTTCAAATTTAAACCGTGACATATTATTAGAAACGTGACAGCTTTTGATGTATAGTTTTAAAAGAAAAGTTAAGGTAAGAAAATTTAATGTAATTTATAAATTTAAAACATATTTTACTACTAATTGATTACAGGAATAATGTCAGGGTTTCCAAGTGGCCGTAAGGCGTTTGTTCGGAGTGAGTCCGCAGGTAAGAAAGGACGCCTTTTTGGATGAAAATGCTGAGTGTTGAAGCCATGGATCTTATGATGATGAGCTTTAAGATACTGATAGTTTTTTAAAGTTAGTTATATTTATTCATTATTTTAAATTATATTTAGACGTCATCAAGGACGACAGCTTTAAGCTAGAACCTGTAAGCCCTTCCGATAAGGAGCACTTTGTCTTTTCTCGCTGTAGTAGCACTGGATCTCTAAACACACTCTCCTCATCAGCCCATAACACAGGTAATTTATCAATTAAACTAAATTAAACTTTTAAAAGAAGTTTTAGTTTTTACTAACTGATTGTTTTTTATTGCTGTGAAATCTAAAATTCTAACAAGACAGGCAGAGACTCAGATTATTTACACTCGGCTGAAGATAATGGTAATTAGTTGATTTTTCTATTTGTGTTCATGTTTTAACTGCTGACACTTCTAATGCTTTTAAATCAGTAATATCAGACTGCTTTGATTTTGTTTTGTTTGATTACGATAGCTTTTTGCTAATAGTTTATTAAAGTTCAAATTGCGCACAAAATAAGCATTCTGTTGAGAATTAATTAAGTTAAGAATTATTGAATGTTCTAATCATTTAAAAACTTATTATTATTGTGTTTCTGTTTACAGATGATGAGGACAGTGATGGAAATGGGAAATCAAGCATGAGTTACAAAGAACGTAGACGTGAAGCTCACACTCAAGCTGAGCAAAAGAGACGAGACGCGATCAAGAAGGGTTATGACTCCCTCCAAGATTTAGTTCCAATGTGTCAACAAACCGACTCCTTGAGCGGCTACAAGCTGAGCAAGGCAACTATTTTGCAAAAGTCTATTGACTACATTCAGGTAACTGTTTAATTAAGTTCAAAATAGAATTGCAAATGTAAAGTTTTTTTTCCAATTAAACGGCTAATTAATGGTCAATATCTTTTTCGTTTGTGTAGTACCTCCTCCAACAAAAGAAGAAACAAGAGGATGAACTTGCCGCTTTGAGGAAGGAAGTGGTTGCTTTACAAATTATGAAAGTCAACTATGAGCAGATTGTGAAAGCCCATCAGAATCAACCTGGAAATGCTGCTCTTCAAGTTTCTGATGAAGTCAAGTTCCAAGTGGTAATGCCCCTTAAAACTAAATTAAACTTCTTAATTATTCCACTTTTATCATGTAGTTATTTATAACTATGATTATTGTTTTGGAAACAGTTCCAGGCTGTTATGGATTCACTCTTTGTTTCATTCAACGGTGGCATGAGCGTTGCCAATTTTACCGAATTATCGGCATGCGTGTTTAGCTGGTTAGAGGAGCATTGCAAACCTCAGGTAAGGAGATTTTATAACTAATCACTAATTATACTTCTGTCATTTTAAGGATTTTTTATAATTACCTTACACCTGTTATTACCTTTATTCCAGATCCTGCGTGAAATGGTGCTTGGTATTCTTCAACAACTGAAGAATCAGGTCGGTTCCGGTCCATCGTAAAAAGATTCTTGGCTACAGATTTTTGAATCGTCCGGATTAACATGGTTGCTTGTATATTTTGAATGAAATACTATACTAACCACAGAAACAAATGTCCACGCAATTTCATCGATAACAACACATGCTACAAAACAAAATAAATTTAATATTAATATGTTAAACTGTAAAGTTAGAGTTTAAGTAAAAAATATGGTTCCAAAAATTATGAAAGGTCGTTCTTAAAAGGATTAGAAGAAGCGTTAATTCAAGTCTATAAATTCATTTGATTGCGATTATTGATTTCGATGCGCTCTAGAAGCATAAATGTTGTTTACAGTCGAAGTCGATAACTATATATTAAATATCAAATAATTTTCGTATATTTTTTGGTTTATTTTATAACGGTCTTTTTCATTAACTGTTCTTTATTATATGGTTCTTTATAACCGTCTTGTTTCCTTTTTGGTATACATTTAACTGTAACCGTCGTGATTTTGTTTGGTGTTTTCTCTCGAGTGTGATGGTTTTTGGTCGTTATATACTTACACTTATCTATTAATTTTAAAGTATAGTTTCGTTGAATAATTGAATCTTATTTTGATAGTTGAAAGAGAGAGAAAATATATATTATCGTGTATTATAAAAAACGGAAGAAAGTTTGAAGGTTAGAGATATCTAATTATTAAGTATGAAATGAAAAAGTATGTAGAATTTTAGACTAGTTCTACAAAAGTTTATAATGTTTTCTTCTTAAGTTGCTCATACTTTTATGTTGTTAAACTCACACAAAAAGAATCAAGATTATATTATTTTTACGTATGTGCGCTAATCAGCGTAAAAAACAGTTATTAACGTTGACAATCAATCCCAAAATCTCTTCGTTTTGATTTTAAAACGTGAATTGTATGTTTAAAATATGGAGGGTCTAAAATACCAAAAAAGTTATGTTTTGATTGAATAAAAGAAAAGTTGCTTGTTATACAATAAATATTATATTTTCATTTTCAAGATATTTTGATGCTTGGAATAAAGTTTTCTTTAAAAAAGCAATCGAAATTCGCATATTTTCCACCACATTTACATTTATTCATAATTTATATATATCCGTATATTTTGTCACAATATAATGATTTACATAGATTACAGATACAAATAGATGAATGTACACAACACTTTCATAAAAATAATTCGTATGGTTCGTGGATTCCATTATTCATTTATAGTCATCATTTATAGTAGGTCAGGTATTAAGATTTTATATAATTCAGTAAATTCTAAAAGTTAAACTCCATTACAAACATAAAACCTTATATAAACGACAACTTGCTATTGAATGAAAATAACCAATAAATAATAACAAACAAGTTACTATAGACACTAGAAACTATATTTTTGTTTGACTCTAACCGTTATACATACAAAACACAATCATATCTTCTTTTAAATATTCTTTTAAAATATCAATAGTTACTTCCTAGTCAGTATATAAGATTTCATTATTTTAGAACAATATGCATTCTTACACATTACCTGCGATACGATACAAAAAAAATCTGAAAATAAATTTAATAATATCATGTCTAACATCTACCGACACGCATTTAAATCACATTTTCCTACAAATAGTTATACAATTCATAGTTTTTCATTCATACCGACTTCATTTTATGTTTCCACTAAAGTCTAATGCGCAATTATACGTTATATTAGCTTTCTTTAAATCTTCATTGACAAAGCTTTTTTGTTTGCGATTTGCGACCTGATTGATTGAAAAACTTAGAAAGCAAAAATTTACAATAAACTCATAACAAAAATTTGTAGTGATTGTTTGGCTTATTGTTTGTTAATTTGCTGGAAAGCACATCTCTGGATTGTATTCGTTCAAGGAAAGAAACAACATCCTACACACATTTTATATAATTTTCAATTACAAATAGTTCTGCTCTAATAAAAAAGGTATAATAATAACTAAAAATCTTATCTATTCCTACTTAAAATCCTTTGAAAAGAAAGAAAGCCATTACATAAAGTTTTCCAGGAAAAAAAATGAAAACGCAAAAGCAAAATAATACGTAGTCCTTGACCGTTGAGTTGAGATGTAATGAAAGAGGACCTCAAAGACCTCTGTCCATAAACATGAAGAGTATCTTGTTTTCAAATTTGACATTAGAAAAGCTATTTTTGTTCCCGTAGGCGACTTTTATTCCAGGGATCCGTTTTTTTATCCCATTACCTAATTCATATTTTTTCCTACGGATTCATGATCCTCTCGTCTGGGTCACTTTTCGTATCATGTTTCATAAGCATTTTTATTTTTGCTGGACGGAAATTTGACCAGGTTTTCGTATTACGTTTTTTTGTTTAGTTTTGGACATTATATTTTCAGAAATTACGTATTAAACTGATGGTGAGTCATAATCAAAATTATACAAGAACACAATACGTTAAAAATAACTAACTGAAGAGGCGATTCATACATAATATCTCTAATTACATGATTATCATGAAGATGTTCTTATCTAATCAAAAGATTTTGGTTTTGTAATGATGGTAGATCGCTTTTTATTGTTTTGCTTTCTTTGAAATCTTTTAATAGATTTATACGACGTCAATTTCAAATGACAATGGAACTATTTAAATTTAAACGAAAACAATCCAAGTTGGCTTTTTCATCAAAGTTATTTGCGTAGTGGTCCTGCTTTGATTTTTGATTGTGTTTGAAAACATCATATTTCATGCGTCTTCTTCACATTTTATGCAATCAACGTTCATATAAATACCTAAGCTATTCTCTGTGCTTTCATGTAGGAACGGAAGCTATACAAATGTTTATTTTTGTATTCTTCCTTTTAAAGTTGTTTTGTTTAGAAAACATCAATTTTCAACACTATTTTTAGACAAGGACAGAAATAACAGACCAATTAAAATCTCTAGAAAAAGTAAATGGTTTCTAAAAATCAAGTCATAAATAATAAATGCTCCTCAATATTAAACTATTTGTCAGTTACATGCTAACCCTTAAAAAACTGTAAATAATAGTAAATTACACAATCTTTCAGAAAACTCCTTGTGAATTGAATAAGCAGTAATAATTTTTTTATCATCAACATCAATAATCAATTAATTATAGCATAATTTTTTATCTACTATCAAAAAGTAAAAACTTACAAGACGGTTGGTTGACGATCTCAATTTCTCGAGAATGGAGACGTGAACAAATCCATCCAATTTTTTCTCTTTGAAGTCGTATTAGTTTTTCAAAAACATATTTGTTTACTTGTTTGTTCATCTCCAAAGTATTTTATTACATCTTTACATTAAATACAAACTCTCAGTTTTAATACATATTTGTTTGCAACACAAACACAGATATAACAAACATACAACATACATATTAATTATCATACCTAGTAATAATCATTCAGAAATTAGATCATTAGAAACTATATTAAATCATAAAAGTATTGGTTGATTCTACAAAACCACAAACTAATATTTTAAATCCAAATTTCTCATTTTACCCCAAAACATGTTGATGTCGTAAGCATTTATAATCTGTTTGATGAGTTTTCTCTTCCATACTTTGCTTCTTTCCTTTTCACCTTTCTTTTTTTGAGGATTTAAGACGGTGATCTTTCGGCGGTGAGGGTATCAAACTTGGTAATATCGCATGAAGTATGTTGGGTAGTAGTGCTTCTTGGATGCTGATGTGGCTTTCTCCTTCCGAAATCCGGGCAGCAAAGACGCCGGAGGACACATGCATAGCACAACAGCAAGATGAAGACGAGTCCTGTTCCCAGAATCACGATCGCTATCAACGCTGCAGTAACGGGCTGCGGATCACCAGTATTAACGCCAGCTTTTTGCGTGTTTGCCAATGCCAGCGCTCTTGCTGCTGCCTCAGGTGTGATTTTCATGATGATGTCCAATCTTTCTCGTAATCTGCTTATCCAACAACTTTTTTCCAGGAAATGTTCTCGCTTTTTGTCTGTGAAAGTATTGTTTTATGATGATTAGTAAGGTTATTTGATACATTTCTTGCGTGATTTCCAACAACTTGTATGATAATTGGATATGCTCATGTTCATTTTAGTATTTTAAGAGGTGATGCTGTACCTACAAGATTTATACCGTTTCTTGTGTGGGTTTTTTCAGAATGAGTTGTAACGAACACACGTGTATACTATTTCCAAACTTGCTGGTGAAATGCCTGTAGGGTAATATGAGAAGAAAGCATAAATTATGAGCGACCGTTAAAAAGAAAAGAAAGTGTTTAGTTGGGAGTTGTTTTATATCTAATCTGAATATGAAATTTAAAAAATTACCAAATTGAAGACGGCTCGACGACGGATGAAATACAAAAGGATGTCTGAGATATCAGATGACGTGGTCCTCTTGCAAAAGAAGTATCGATTGGTAATCAAGTCAAAAGATATGTGGTCGTTGTTAAAAAAGTAAATTACATAAAGAAGGATCGATTTACTTTCTCCCGCTTTCTCTACCACTTCTAATAGTTTCTTTTGGATAAGATGATGATGGTTTTCCCTCAAATTATCTTTTCTTTAACAAATTAAGTTTGGGTTTCTTTTTCAAAAGTCTTAAAATTAAGGAAGATGCTGGTTTTCTTGTTTGTCAAGAGTATTTGAAATCAATTATGTGGAATTTATAGAGTTCCTTTTGTTCCTTTTAAAGTAGAGATTTCCTTATTTTCTGTTGAGAAGTAGCAGTAGAATAGTGTCAATATGGATGAATTACATTTATATATTTTTGACGTTTTATATTATCTGGTCGTTGTGAAGCGTACCAATAGGATGATGGGCTAAAGCCTGGAATAACGGCTTGTATTTTTCTGTGAAGTTCTTATTCCTTTCCAAAATACTTCTCAGATTTCCCCAAAATCTTGCTGGTTTTTTCTTCTTCCAAATCAAATGTTTGTTATGTAACTTTTCTGAAAGGAAATAAAAATAAATTCAATTTAGCTTGACAGTTATTGATCAACTTTTTTTGCGCAACTTTTACTATTTTTTCCATGTAATTTATCATAATTTAATGGTGAACGTGGTGGGTGGTCATACATAAAAAAGAACACATTATGTAGGTAAATAGTTCCTGATGTTATTTATGCAAATCTGAAATCCTCAAACAAAACATTACTTTGTTTTTTAAACTCTTAACTCTCCAAATTGTTATGACGCATTCATGACAAGAACAAAGTTGAAAGTGAAAATGTCCCAACTAAAAATATCTGCTAATATAATAAATCGGTAAATACCGAGGTAGATAAGTGCCAGATGTAATGTAAAAACCCGGCTTCGCCGGGGTTGTT
>JAQFYG010002380.1:0-15001 GCA_034694325.1 Entomobrya corticalis
TCAATGTAAAATTACATAGGCATAGGTAAACAAAGCGTGTGAAGTTAGTAGTTGCCATTGTTATTAGTTGTTGATACAAACCACATTTTTCAGTAAAAAAATACGTCCAAATTGTAGTAAATTATTGTAAGTCCGTTTCGTGAATGTGCGTTTGGTCAGTTAGTAGTAGTTTAGTCGTCGTCAGTTAGTCCTAAGTCTAAAGTCTTGACAATTATTGTAAATACATCTTGCTGTCATTTTGGTTGTACGTTTAACCTTTAAGATAATTAAAGTTAATTATTAATTAAACTTGACTGTGCTTAATTTTAAAAAATAACTCCTCATATCTGACATCAACTGAGCTTCGTTACAGCGAGTGAAGACATACTCAAACGTTGTGTGCATACATAGTATTTTTTTACTGGCTTACATTCTATAGCTTTTTAAATTGAAGGGCATAATAGATACATATTTCGTATAAAAGTTTCCAACTATTTAACATAGCATAAATCCATAAACCATGCATTTGGATTAGGTTCACCAAATATATATGTCTTAGCAATTAAAGTATCCAAAATTAAGCGACAACTGCTTTTTAAATTTTTTAAAATAAACCTTATCTCCTCCAGCATACCAGTGCGATTTCGCCCCGTCACAAGTAACCCCTGAAAATTTGATATTTACATACTCATATACCATTTAAATGATATTTCAATCACGTGATACAAGCTACAGTATTTGCAAAGATAACAGATCTCTTGCCACGGTTTATGCCCCGCGCACTTCACAAATAGCTGGCTAATTGAATGAAACATGTTAAAGTTTCACAGTTACCGTAGAAATACCTGTTTAGGATTAAAGTTATGTCAAATGGTGGAACAACGTTTATTGTATTACACGGTATCGAAAACCGCTATAACAAAAGTTCCAGCTCTCAAGCATAAAGCAAAAATGTGCAGATATTAGACCTCTAGAGGTAAGGTGACCACTAATTGTATTCCTCGTTGTCAAATACCCGGTTGTCATAAGTTTCAGATCTCCAGCATACATATGTGTAGCCCAATATAAGCTTTATGAAAAGGGGGCCCATGCGAAACACCGGACATGGGTGCTTACTTGTATATTTTCCTACGGCCGATTATTTACTTCCATTTGACAAATTCTTCACTTTCCCAAAATGAACCAAAACAGGTAAATGAACGGTAAATGAGACAGGGAACGGAAGGACACACGTGACAGATTAATATTCCTGACAAATGATCCTTTAAGTAAGTTAATAATAGAACTGTACATATAAAATCAACCGCACAATCAAAATATACAAAATCAGCTAAACTTCTTTCAGTTGATAGAGAGTTACACAATTTTTGATACAAAAAAATCAATAGATACTACAGATGTTTCGTCATTGCTGCTAAACCATTGACGATAATCCTACTGCCAATATTATCCGATTAATTTAAACGTATTCTTCAAATGCCCTCTGTACAGACGTAACACAAAGAAATTCTGGGATACTCGACACTGAGAAAAAACCGTAAATAATTTGCCTACTTTCGGACTTCAGATTCCCAAATCTCGTCAAATACTATGATCATTTCATGTGTCGCCTGCACTTGATACTACAAGCAAACTGTTTGTTATACTGTAACAGTCGGATTCGTTATGGATGAAAATTAAACTTGATAGACAAAAAAGTGTAAAGATTTATCGATTGGTAAAATGTACCAGTTTTCGAGACATCTTGTACACGATCGGACGTATGCATTCACATAAAGCCGCTGCACTCCATAGCTATCGTTGCCGATTATCAAGCATATTCAAAGGTGCAATTTGTATTTGACGATTGTGCCGCGTCAGGTAGTCTGACTGAGTTGACATGCATTTTATTTTACCGAAACCTCCGTCAAAAATCCAGCAACAAACGTTTTTATTGCTGAATGTCCGTGTCGCTGTGTTATGCATAATATAATATGCCCGTCTGCAACGCATACTGGCTACTAAGAAGAATTCTAGTCAGCGAAGAATATAGGAGGAGCAAAAAGGAGTGGAGATCGAGCTTAATTGTGCGCGTATGGGTACGCGTGAATACAGTGGATACTTGCTCTGCGATGCAGTACAAATCATCCAGCAGAGTCAGTGAATGTCTTTTGGAGTGCACTAACAAATTGTTATAATAAAAAATTTAATAGAAAAACAATATTGTTCAATAAATTAAGCACCCGCCCCTGGATAAAAACGCATTAGGAATTCATTACAAATAAATGAAAGTTTTTGATATATCCATTTTTAATTTTAAGAGGGGTATGCAGGAGCAAGTGGGTACGTGAAGACTGAAGACTTACTTATATATATGGTTAACAACTGTCATCACGCAGTGGACCGGACGCGTAACCTAAATATATGTGCTTATAATTACAAAATGCAAGGAAACACATAGCCGTGTATCCATAAACCATAAACAAGCACAAGCTTATGATAACATGTGTACAACAATATAATGCTTCTCTGTCGGGTTTTCTTGCTCATTCACATTCATGTAGCCGCAATAATCATTTAGAGACGTGTTTTCCAGATGGCACCTTACCATGAAGTAATTTTGTTTGTAAATCTGACGGGAACAGTTGTAGCATTTTTTTAATTTTTTGTGTCATTAGATCAAAAATTTAAATAAGATAGGAACTAACCTGACAGATAGGAACTTTCTGTTGTGCCATAATTGGTGGTGTTAATCCAACAAGTGATTTGTCAATACCCTCAGGCCCTTGCAATGACATCGCGTGTCACCAAAATAGGTTGTTATTGGTAATTTGCCATAAAAACCTATATTTAAAACGTCATTACCATTTTCTCTCATCATCATTAAGTTGGGAAAATAATTTATCAAGTTGGAAGGGTGGACTAGTGGCTCATAGATTTATTGCATAAATTAATAGTACTTAATCTGAAACGGCCAAAGCCAAAATATGAGGTCCGTAGATGCTCCATAAAAAGGGTATGACGACGATATAAAATTTCGACAAAAATTGAAAATATTTTGGGTTCCCTTTATTTGGCTGTTTACCTTACTTTTTTACTATGTCAATACACTTAGAATGTGACTGTTTTAAATTAATCTATTCTCACTTTCCTTCTTAACGCTCGGTTTTTGAGATTTTGCAATTTGTCCCATACTTTGATACCAGTAATTGATTAATTTCAGGTTAGGCCTGAATAGATAAAACCTGGTCAGCAGAAGCGTTTTACATAACTTAACCTGAAATACTCAAATATTCTATAATTATAAGATTGGTAATTTAAGCTTGCTGCGCGGTCTACTGCTTGATGAGAATGGTTGACGATATGCAATCAAGTCTATTTTTTACTTTTTGTCTCTACATACCCCTTTTGCCCTGTACATCCGTTTTTCTATGTAGTATTGACACTTTAAAAACTTTTATATATTTTTAACGAATTACCACTGCGATTTTGTCTTGGGACGTGCACTTTATTTCTTGAAAAATAATGGTTTTCTATTTTTAATTATAACATTTTGTAAGTGCACTCCAATAGACGTTTTGTGACTGTGCTCGATGCATTGTACTGCAACGCAGAGTAAGTACTCACCGATTTCATACAAATTATGCTTACAGTGCATGGCTCATTGTGGGAAATCTACTATCGGTAATTAGGTAGCAGGGGTCATACTGTGTCAATTATGTAACAATGGGCTGTAATGGATCAATTCAAGTAAATTACGCAACAATGGGCTGGAATGGATCTATCATAATAAATTACGTAATAATGTGCTGGAATGGGTCAAGTCACGTAAATTAGGTAATAATGGGCTGGAATGAATCAATTCAAGTAAATTACGTAATGATGGATTGGAATGGATCCACTAAAGTAAATTACGTAATAATGGGTTTGAATGCATCCATTCACGCAGATTACGCAATAATGGGTTGGAATGGATTTTTTAAGTAAATTACGGAGTATTTACTGGGTTAGCAAATTAATTGTGAAGATCGCGGGGCATAAACCGCGATATGAGAGATCTGTTATCTTTGCAAATACTGTAGCCTGTGTCAAGGAAAACATCATTTAAACGAGTATCAGTAGCAAAATAATCAATCTAATTTTGAGGGCCTATATGTAACGGGGCGGGTACGACTAGTGATATAATAATATGGGAAAACTGCAAACTCTTGCAAAATAATCGTTTTCGGGGTATAGCGACATGGGTCCAAATTGCTTAGAGTCATCTTCTCAGTCGAATGATGGTATATAACCTGCAGTCAACGGAAACAATAACACTCCAAACATTTTTCCCAGTTTTCTGAAGTCTAACCTGGCCATACCTTTTGACTGTGTGCAGCTAATGTCCTCATATTATGGCTGTGGGTGTTTCAGATTAAGTGTTTTCGATTTATGCAATAAAACTATGAGAACTCGTCCTCCCTTCCAACCCGAACCATTGGGTTGCCCATCACCGGTAACATTTATAAGTGTCACATAGCAACCCCTACTATCAAGTAAATGACGGATTTTTGCTGATGTCGACAAATTCCAATAGGGACATAATACGATGTTATTCTGTACAGCACTAGTTTTGGTCCTGCTCCTGAACCCCTCTACCATTTTTAATGAACATTTTAATGCCAGAGGCCTTCCTGTTTTGTCTGTACATGCCACCATAGCAGCATAAACGGCTAAACCTATACGCGGATAATACAATGACGGATCTGGACAACTTCGTAACTTGTGACCTGTGCTACCACAACGTGCACCCGGCAAAATTGTTCCAGCATGTCATTGACTGTCACCGCCAGCTGTGTCACGGAAATCTTACACCGTCTCTAACCGATCCTATAACTTGTACTATTTGCAACACAACCGTAACCGCGGCAACCAACTACGCTGTCCATGTCCATTTAAATCATGTTCTTCAATCCCCGGAATCCGAATCATCCACAGCTCTTTTGTGCAGCCATTGCTCATTCACCTCCAGTGACTCCAAACTGTTTGAGAACCATAAAATAGCGCATTTGACATCGACACAAATTTGCCAGGAGCCGAATATTTGGAAATGTCCCGTCTGCGACGCCCTGTTCAACAGCATACACGATGCGAAATCTCATCAATCAGGATGCACTGCGGGACAGGACATCACATGCAACATATGTCAACGATCATGTACTTCCCTACTCGGTATGCGCTATCATCTTCAATCCAGTCGTCACCTTAATAAACAACAAAGTAAGTATTTGGATTTGGTTACCACAAGTACAGATGCGTGCATGTTTCATTATATACTATTTACGTATTTTCAGCTCGGAAAATGTCGGGCTCGTCTGTCTGCGAACCTATGAATTACATTACCGAAGACAACATTATTGTCAAACGGCACAATTATACGTTATTTGGTTTCTCCTGCCATGTTTGTAAACGTCATTTCAGCGTTGGAACCCGAATGCCGAACCACGCTTTGACCAAGACACATATGGGAAATTTGGCTATACTACAACAACAAAAGATGCAGGATCCTGTATACTCAACCCAAAAATCCTCACCGATAATTAATCCTCATCATTCGTTTACTCTAGGCCGAGAGACGCCTAATTTCATCAGACATCCCCAATATGGTCGAGATATACAAAAATACAACACCATACGAGGTTTGTGCACATCAAATCGATGTGTTATATATATGCAGCAATATCCATTATTATACGTTTTTACATCTACTTTCGTGAACCGACAACACATCACAATAAACAATAGCTACAGCCCGAATGCAAAACTTGCCATCCCATTAACAAAGTGAACGACTCCACTGCATGAATAATAATATACCATATTTATATAAACATTGTGATTCTGTTATTTGTGTAGATAAAGTTACTGATGTCCAAATGTCAAATACGGCGTTTCCCTTTGAAGGCCATCAAATTGAGCTGCGAAAAGACGGACGATACTATTGTTATACATGTTGCCGTTTCTTGGCCAATAGCGCAAATGCTATCAAACACATAAAATCTCGAAACCATCTTCAGCTAAAAGGAGGTAAACTCAACCTATTATAGCTATTATAGCAGGTATTCTATTATCTATATTAGATTGTTGAAAAATCATTGGAGTTTTTTACTACTAATATGTATACTGCGGTTACTGTTGTTATCCAGATGAGGACAACAAAGAGGGGGACCAACATTCAGTTCCACTACCAACTCGCACTAGCCCAGCCGTTGTTCAGGGGCAAAGTCGACATAACGAGCCGATCCAACGTAAACCATATCCATTTGAACATTGCCAGCACCACATACAATGCCAAACTTATGCTATAATACATATGAAGATATGTAGACCTAATCTTTAAAAACCGCCAGTATTGATGGCATGTGTAGCTTTTCCAAACAAACCACCCCCCCCCCCTTCAGTTTAGTGGAGTACATAGTTACCGTTTGGCTTTGATCCTGGATTTTTGTTCTTTAAATAAAGTAATGTATTTTGCCTTTTGTACCGTTTATAGTCAGGTAAGAATAAAATCATATAGTTTGACACCGCTGTTAGAAATTGAATCGATTCATTTTGATTGCAAAATCATCTGATGGTAGTTTCCGCTACATGCCCCTGGATACACGTTACTCCGTAATTGTTGTCCGTGCACTAATCGATTATATTACGAATAATCTTTCCAGGGTAGCTTAAAATAAAATCAATTATAATCCCACGATGTCATATTTTGGATGTAAATCTGATTCGGGATGTAAGAAGATACTATTATATTGGACAACTAACAACACCTTTTACTATGTATTCTGTTTCGAATTATAGGTATTGTATGTTAAATGTGTTTGCCACGTCAATATAGGGTTCGAGTAAACAAGTGATTGCCCTTTTTTTATTGCATAAATCGACTCAGTTTTGCATGAAACGTCCACAGCCAAAATATGAGGTCCGGGAAAATCTATTATCATAATTGGACAGGTCAGGTCAGGTAAACGTAAGGTAGAAAAGCCTTCGTAGATCGGGCTCTAACTAACTTAACCCTACCTAACCTGAAATAGGCAAGTCTGATAATCGATTTTCCCTCTCAATCCTTCCAATTTTCATGACATCTTGCAAAATATCCCAAAATTCTGCAAATTTCTCCAAAATTTTTTCGACATTTCGTCCGGCCATTACCTATTATTAAGTGCAGCTACGGACCTCATATTTTGGCTGTAAACGTTTCAGACAAAGCTGAGTCGATTTATGCAATAAAAAATAAGGGCCATCACTTGTTTACTCCAACCGCAATATTTTTTTATTTTTTTAATTTTTTTCGAAGAATTGGTAGTTAATTTAATTTACACATTCCAGCATATTTACAAACGGTAAAACGAGCAAAGACCATACAGTTCAATATTAATATAATCATGATGTAGACGGCTATGATTGACGTAGTTATGTACCAGCTAAATTGTGCACGTGGTACACTGGTTTCACATCCTAAGATGATATTGCTTCATGCTTGATGCCCAAATAAATAAAAAAATTGCAATCAAATTGGCAAAAACTAACTAAACTATGACCAAAATATTATGATAAATATGTGCTTTGATTTTAACATGGTTTGGTTTGATCCATGAACTTGATTAATGTAATTACTAACCCAACCCACCTCCATTCTAGTTTCCTTTGTCGGTTGGCTAAATAAACATTGGATGCCACAGTTAATGGGAAGAATAGATTTCAAACCCTGCACTCAAAGCACCTTGTTAACAAATGGATGTAGGGATGCCAGCTAATCTACTGTTTGACAATTACTACACAAACGGCAGCCGCCCCACCAATAACCTTACTTGATTTTGAAACATGCTACCTTTTGCTCATGCTTATGTGGTTCTCGAGTTATGCTCATTAGCAGAACCACTGTGCATTGCAGTTGTTAACCGACAATGCATTTGCTGATACAAAGCTACGGCCAGCAGTTGCGAACCGACTGTGCATTTACTAATACAAATCTACAGCCAGGCAGCATATTTACGTTTGCGTGAGTCGTAGTGATACACTGGAATAGTAAGCTAAACTGAAAGTATAATATACTGTTACCCGTACTCTATTGGTTGGATGTATACTATAATGATTCGTTTTTGTAGTCATCCAATAAGATTCCATGTGCAATCACGGGGGATTTGGACATGCTTCGGTATTTTGGAACCTTTACTGTAAAAGAACTTATTTTGATGCATTAAGGTCTCCATTCATAGTGTGTAGCAGTAATTCTTGTACGTGTGTTGTGAGACCTAGTATTAATGCACACACACTGAAACCGATAAAACTATCGGTTTTAGCAGTATCTATCACGTTTATTGCATTGCGAATCTATATAATTGGAGATATGTAGTTACAACGATTACCTGTTTATGTTTCAATATATTACAAGTCCTCTGCTACTTTATATGATTCCGTGTGTAAATGCGGGGGATTGAGGGCAAGTTTTAGTGGTCAATGTAGATGTAAAACTTTTCAGATTCCATGTGCAACAATGTGTCATTTAGGAAAAAACAGATTGAAGACTATATTTATTCCCTGAATCACCTATCGTTACACATAGAATCGTTAGACTGATGACTGCATCCGGAATGGTAATACAGCTTGCTCTTCATCCTCCGCAGTCATACATGGATAAACCCACCATAACATGATACCTTCTCATCACCTAAACTAGACTAGCTGACACCGCCATTGCCCTATCATACCTATTCGCCTACCTATATTTAGATTTGTCAAAAATGAGTCATCACGTGTTTAAATGTCTAATAACATAATGCTGTTGCTTAACAGTTTAATAAAACGAGCTATTCATATCTAGAGCTACATAACATATTTTTATTCATTAACAATACATAACCTGCTGAAACGGACGAGACTCTGATTTATTGTTACGTAATTATGGTTTATGCTGCTGATGTTGCGGTAATCCGATGGGAAGAAACAGTTCACTGCTGATGAAATGCGGTACACTTCTGCAATAAACAGGATGTGTAAACCCCTTTGTTGGCCTCTGATCACTTTCGTTGGCTGTCCGTGTGTCTGTGGACACGTTTTCTCAAAAGCTACTCAACGGATTGACACTAAATTTGGTACACAGGTACCTGAGGTTAATACCTTTCTTATGATTGCTTTTGAGACCTGTAGGTCATTTATGACCCGAAATCTGGGAGATAACATTTTCACATGTATGGTAAATAGGGAAAAATTTTTATTGCTGATTACCATGCAGAATCAGCACCTGACCACAGTGTAATTGTGCTGTCACCCACTTGACCCAAACTCACACTGGAAGTGGTCCAACTCAGGTGTATATGGTAAACATGAATAAACACACAACGATGCATGATAAATACATCGTCAAATTCATATGATTAGGTGACAGTGGGAGCTGGTTAAAATCTTTTGATCGGATCAACGGCGGGTCAGGTAAATTTCATTTGGTCCGTCGGATCGTGTGGTTGTAGGTTTATCATTTTCTACACACAAGTGCCATCAGTTGTGTATTGTTTTGTTTTGTAAAGCCTTCATGAAAATATCAACAAATCTTATGTCTATCAAACTCTTATTTTAGTTTACTTTTCAAAACCATTGGGAGAACGCCATTTCTACAGTTTTGAAGTTATGTGAATGGTTCCAAAAAAAAGCCGTGTTTTGGCGGTGAACTCTGAGATTTTATATTATACTAAAATTTTGACTACTTTCTTTATTAAGATTTGTGCATTTTTGGCTCATAATTGTGTAATTTTTGACCAATAGAGTTTACACTCGCCGATTATATTTTACGTATTTTTTGCTCCTTCCTACATATCAAATATGAACGAATTCCATAAAAAAATTTTGAATTTAATTGTCAAAAATAAGCAAATCTCATCATAATTTTCAGTCAAGTGCATATTTCATAACATTATCAAATTAAGAAGTAGGCAATATTAACCTTTTCAGCTAATGAGCTCTACTAGGATAACTTTTTTGTTGCCTGCCTTGTTACTCGTGCGTTTGGTAGTTGCCTCTCATGGTGTACACCCTTCTCGTTTAAGCGTGAATACTTTGTTAATTAAGCCTGTCAATATTTAATTTTTACTTATAAGTTTCAATTTGAAATTAGTTATGTTTTCCGTAGAACGCTGAAAAACTCACATGTTGTTGTAATAAAATACATATATGACTTACCTACTCGTTAAATATATTTTTTAAACCGTTCTGTTTCTTTCTATGTTACTCATCTTGTTTATTTTTACTATATATATTAGTATCCGCATCAAATATGTCATCTTGATGAAATGCTTAAAAACGTTGAGAAGGACAATTAGCGTTTAGGGTTTTGTTCAGTGGGCCGGCTATCATGATACCATATATAATAGATGTTCGACTGTGGCAAATTATGGGTTTGTTTGGTAAAAATCACCAGCATAATACCTCATGTAATTAAAAAATTAGCAGTAGTAAAAACGACAATTGGATCAAAGTCTACTCTTTGGAAAATAATTTTGATGAAATTCGAATATTGTGCAAGGTAAATAAAACTATGAATACTCACCCCGAAAAGCTAAAATATAACGGCATAAAGTTTTGATTGATTTTCTTCATAAACTGCTCGTCTTTCTTGCGCGTCTCCTCCTCGACAAAGTGGATAAGATACCCCGACATTATTTGCTGCAGTTATAACAGGGAGTATTGTTGTCAATAAAAAATGACATCAAATAATTAGATATTTTACATTCCACAGTGATTCTTTACTTGTTGGTATGGACTAAGTCTTATATATGCTTTCCTGTCGACTGTGACATAGTTGTAGAACGTGCAATATGCACAAAACTATGATTTGTAGACTATGCATGCGGCTGTGTTTTGCATAGCATATGTAAATTATACTTTTACAGGTTGGGGTTTGATATAATATTTGGTTTTTTTACTGCTTTCGTAGTATTTGAGGGGTCTAAAGCAAAATTTTATATAATTAAAGGAGATTGTCTCGGTTGCATTTTGATGTGATTGTATTACATTATGTCTGTCTCTTATAGCAAAGATTTTTATATGCTCGCTGGGTTATGGTGCAAATTAGCGTACTGGGTAATAGAAAAGTCCAACTAACGTGCATTAAATTAAAATTAGTTAACTACGCCGTTAATAATTGCCGTAATTGATTTGATTTTCAAAAACAAAATAAAATAACATAACTAGAATAATGGGTCTAAGACAATTTATTTCAATTTTTGGTTTTATTATAAAATATTTCGTTTTTTCCGCGGAAGGGTTCACAAATAATACATTAATACTTTATACGAATGAGTACATAAATAGAAAGAACTACAAACAATATTTATAAATATATAACATGATAATTGGAAATGTCACAACTCATGACAATTGAAAATTAAGATTATATCCAACTTGAATTTGATTTCTGTACCCACCTACTTATTTTTACTACACATACCATATCATAATGGCTTAGACATTTAAAGCGTAATTCATGAGTACGTTTTGTGAACATTGAATTATATTATACACAAACTCTAGCAATTACTTTTACTAAGAAGCTCCAAGAATTTAAAAAGCCGATAGTACACACAGCAGTTACATGACAGTGTGCGATTTCTGCCTGGCGGCAATGTCCGGTGACACTGGCATTATGAAGAGCCGCATTGAAAAGGCAAGAGCAGATTGTAATGTCGACTATTGTGGAGAGACAAATATATGGTACGAGATGCTTGGAATACTGATTTGAACATGGCGGAACGTCCATGAGGATGGTGGACGACGATATTAATACCGTATACGTAGCAGGCGGTTTTGATAGCAAGCACTCCTCCCTCGTGATCATCTGCGTTTATTAGGGCAACTATAAATAAAATATAAAAAAAGGAATTAACTAAAGTAGCAAATGCGGCTTATATTAATTACACTACATTGATATATGTCATCAAAGTCATTCCAACTCCACTCACGCTCGTTAAAAAAGCAGTTCATGTACTCGGGCAGCACCATAAACCGATCTAGATGTCCGTTGATGAAAGTGTAGCACGCTGTTCGTACTTGCCGTTGGGTCTGCTGTGGGTGATGCAACAATCCGGCCGCAATCGCTTCGTATAAAGAGTTACTGGATCAGAAACCAAAATTGAAAATCAACAACAGAATAAATAATGGTTATATTATTAATACGCGGAATGGTCAGAAAATAAATTGGAAGTAATATATGTAGAGTCAGATATAATGTACCCGTTTGGTTGAATTTCCATAATCACATATCCGGCGTTTTGAAGGTCTTGACGAAAAGAATGGTCATCAGGATCATCTTTCCAGTACTGTAACGGATCGAAACGTTGAGCTACGGTGTGTGCGCTTTGGACATGTTTAATGAGCAGGTTAAAATGTGTCCCGTAATGAAACGACAAGAAAATTTGCTTGTGGACATGGACGTCGTTCCCGAGCGATGTTATGAGTCCACTTGGTAAACATACGTTAATTTGCATCAAGAAGCGATGACAGGCAGCGACGATGGCAAATGCGCCGCCGCGGAATCCTGGCCGGTCCATATTTTCAGCTGTGAAGATAATAAAAGGTACCATTATTAAAGCACAAATACATCGCTAATTGATTTGATAATGATGTACTGCTGACCTTCAAGTATGAATGCATTATCATTATTTCCAAACAAATAACCATGTTGGGAAATGAGGATACGAATGCACTGCTTTAAAACGGCTGCGCATTCGGTTCGAACAGTCTGGAATGTGATTCCAGGCAGTGCCAGTCCCTGTGCGATCGCCTCAACCAAGCAGTTGCTGTGTGAAAGAGGTAATAATAATTGTTAACATACAATACAGTATTATTGTTATTATTAAAGCAACATTTTTACATAATCTTTACATGTAACTATTATTATTCATATATATATATAAAGTAGTTAACAAAAGTACCTTCCATCTGGGATATCCACAATCTCAAATCCTTTTTTACGAAGGTCAGTACGAAACTCGTCATCATTCATCGTGGTGGAATTTTTGCACTCCATTGTGTTAGAAAACACTTTTGACAATAATTGTCTACCCGTTTATACAGTTAATAAGCTTGACTGTTCTGAAGATTCAAAATTTGTCAGGAATACTGGCAAAGGTATTATTATAAAACTGGACAAAGTAGGTTGTGCCGTGCCAAAATAATAATAGTATGTTGTTGTTCTATGTGGTAGGTTTGAATTTGGAAAATTACGTACTTACTTAGTCCGGTATGTGTAAGTACGCAAAAAAGATGTACGTGTATAATAAACTAGTACTACTTGTGAGCATGTGGAACAAAGAAACGATTCACACACAAAGTAATTCTCGATCTGGATGTGAAGAACTTTGCTATGGTACACACAGACTAAAGTAGGAGCAACTGTCATGCATAGTGGAGACTAGACAGGTGCTATTCTGCACGACAAGTCTGTATCAGTGTAGTTGCGCGTATATATTTACAACGTGTGTTAACATGGACGACATCAAATGACAAACATAATTCTATAATTATAAGATTGGTAATTTAAGCTTGCCGCGCGGTCTACTGCTTGATGAGAATGGTTGACGATATGCAATCAAGTCTATTTTTTACTTTTTGTCTCTACTTACCCCCTTTGCCCTGTACATCCGTTTTTCTATGTAGTATTGACACTTTAAAAACTTTTATATATTTTTAACGAATTACCACTGCGATTTTGTCTTGGGACGTGCACTTTATTTCTTGAAAAATAATGGTTTTCTATTTTTAATTATAACATTTTGTAAGTGCACTCCAATAGACGTTTTGTGACTGTGCTCGATGCATTGTAGTGCAACGCAGAGTAAGTACTCACCGATTTCGTACAAACTATGCATACAGTGCATGGCTCATTGGGGAAATCTACCATCGGTAATAAGGTAGCAGAGGTCATACTGCGTCAAATACGTAACACTGGGTTAGAATGGATCGATTCAAGTAAATTACGTAATAATGGGTTAGAATGGATCGATTCAAGTATATTACGTAATGATGGATTGGAATGGATCCACTTGAGTTATTTGCGTGATTATTGGTTGGAATGGATCCACTAAAGCAAATAACGTAGTAATGGGTTGGAATGGATTAATTCAAGTAAATTATGGAGTACTGGGTTAGCAAATTAATTGTGAAGATCGCGGGGCATAAACCGTGCTAAGAGAGATCTGTAATCTTTGCGCATACTTATGCCTGTGTCAAGGAATATATCATTTAAACGAGTATCAGTAGCAAAAAAATTCAATCTTATTTTGAGGGCCTATAAGTAACAAGGCGGGTACGCACTAGTTCAATCTTATATTTATCGTAGTTTGAATTTAGCGGTTATTATAGTTTTCGATGCGAACAGTGAACGCTATATATTTAAGTCTGTTTCCTATTTTTATTCTCATTTTACCCTTTCGTCCCTGTTGACCCCTGAGGGTTGTAAAATTGACCGATTAAACATTACTAATTATTTAAAGTAAATTCTAGGTACGTTTAAGTCTCTCCAGATGCATTTTACTTTTTAAATAATTATATTTTCATATTTTTACTTGATGGTTTTTGTTGGAGCACTCAGCACACAAAAATCAGTTTTTGGCTCAAGACCGTAGCTTTGTAAAACTATACAATACACTACTGCAAAGTGCAACGTAGTACTTGCAATGCAACTGTTACAACGTGCGTGTACGTACATATACGAGCATAATACGTGTGCGTCTGCCTCTTCTCTTTTTTCTGACTACTTCATACACCATTTCAAGTGTCCTAATTAATGCATTTTTGAATACGTCGGACTGTTGGAGGAACAAGCCAAGGTGCAAGGCTGAAGTTTTATCCATAGCATCACGACACGATCTTTAGTCAAATGAGCAGTTAAAGAGAATGCGTATTAATTTATTTATAGAATACAGAAATACGACGGTTCACAATGGGCGAATATATTAATATAACAATTATATTTTGCAGTTTAAAAGCAAATTAGTAGAATAATATTGATTAA